>JAJIBD010035889.1:0-15646 GCA_021461705.1 Cryptotis parvus
GGAGAGTCACGAATCCCTCAGGACAACCATGCCCGACTCTCCGGCTCCCTCCCCACCCTCTCTCCTGAGCTGGGCGCTAGGTTCAACCCAGGGCCGTGTTTGGGGAGATAAGACTATAGGAGTCACCACTGCAGCTTTCTCAGAGGCTGGGCAGGGCAGTGGGGGTGGGAAGGTTTCCCCAGAGCAAGGAGGAGTGACTTCTGCGGGCATCAGAGAGGCAGCCAGGGGGTAGAGATAAAGAAAAAGGCGCCCAAGGTGACATGGGGGTGTGACCTTGGGGAGAGAACATAAGGCTGACCGGGAGCTGAGCAAAGCGGTAGCAGGATGAAGCAGAGGATGAGATCGCCATGTGCTCTGGGGTCACCTGCCGCTTCCAGCAGGACAAATTCCATGGGTAGGTAGACCCCTGCACCTCTACACAGGCTTCACGTTCTCGCCACCCATGTGTTCCAGGCTCGGCCTGTCACAAAGGACCTGAAGGGATTACGTCTTTCCCACTTTACCCCACCCCACAAGCCCAGATTGGATTTGGGTGCATAATAACAAGCGCTGAACAAATGAATGCATAGGCAGGGGAAATGTGTCCCTGCCACTGGACAGGCGACCCAGCGTGTAGGGCACTGGCCTCACTTACCTGCCTGCCGTCTATTGATAAGGTTTCAATCCCTCACAGCCCATGTGGTCCCTGAGCAATGCTAGGGTGATTCCTAGGCAGAGCCAGGAGTAATCCCTGAGCACCACCAGGTGCAGACCCCAAACCCCAAATTGGGAGGAAGCCTAGTGCCACCTGCTGACCCAGGCGCTAGTGCCATCCGCTGACCCAGGCGCCTAGTGCCATCCGCTGACCCAGGTGCCTCACACTTTGCGGTGATGGCTAGGTTAGCGTACAGACCGCAATACGCTGGGATGCCTTGGAAAAGCGTCACCTTTCTCCCCACTTCAAATCTGACTCAGGGGGCCGGAGCGATAGTCCAGTGGGTGGGGCATTTGCCCTTTCAACGTGGCTGACCCGAGGTTCCATCCCGGCACCCCATATGGTCCCCTGAACACCACCAGGACATGTCAGACAGAAGAACAAAAAAAAAACCTGTTTTCTACTTCTTTAAAGCATTGTCCGTGGAACTCCATCTTAAGGCTAGTTATAGCCAACAAGGAAATGTGCAGAGAGAAATGACCTAGGAGAGCCTTATCTGCAATGTAACTGCAGCTTGATTAACAGTCTCACTAGAATTCTACATATAACTCTATTGGGGAGACAGTCTGCCAGGAATACCCCATGTATCTGTTAACAGGCGGTATCCATCAGACCTTACTTCACATATCCTGAGATCTGCAGCTTCTGCCAACATTCTGAGTGCAGAGCCAGGGAATAACCCTGAGCATTGCCAGGGTGTGACCCAAAAGAAAAAAAATCTGACTTAAAGCCTATCCGCAGCTCCATGGACTTGCTCCTCACTCAGGGCCCAGGCGGGGTGAGGAGCTCAGGGGACAAGAAATAAAGGAGTAAGGGAGGCGAGGGGTAGAGAGACCTTTACAAACTTCAGACACAACCTCTCCTGGCCTCCTATGGATCTTTGAGAAGGTCCACGCTTCCCAGTTTCACAGGGAGACAAGTACTGCCCAGGGGGAACAAGAGAGACGTGGCATTGCCAAATTCCCAACCACATCTCCATCTGCCGTAAAGGTCATCGGGATCTGCTTCTGCTGCTCTCAGAAACAAGCACAGTTATCTGCACAGACACAGCTGCGGGGCAGCCCTCCCCTCAGGACGCCCATTAGGGCATATCCTGGTAGGGAACTTCCACACATTACGATGGGAGCTCCCACAGGATTAAGCATTTCATATTGTGGGTCTCGACACCTAAGGGGGGCCCCATGAACTGAATCGCGGGCGAGAGGAGGAAGGAGCTCAAAAATGTTGGCAATATAACAGTCACTGCAGTTAATGACCGGATACTGACTCAAAAATCCAACCACATCACAAATCCAGGTGTTGCCAGCTGCGTGTGCAAGGATGCATTTCTTGGACCACAGGGAGAACAAGGGATGACAAAGGTAAGGACCCAGGTCAAGTGCAGCCAAGCGCATAATCACACCCCGGATGCCCCCCCAACACCAGCACTAGTCAAGGGCCTTGAACACAACATTGGGATTGGGAGGCATGTGTTTCTGCTCATGTATAGTAGATTTACATAGTAGGGCAGACTTCAAGAGGGGTTTCTAAGTTGTCTTTGGTTCTTCGGGTGTTTTATTTTTTTTTTTTTTCTTTTTTGGTCCACATCCGGCAATGCTCATGGGTTACTCCTGGCTCTGCAGTCAGGAATTACTCCCTGGTAATTTTCGCGGGGACCATATGGGACTACTCGAATCAAACACAGTTCGCCTGTGAATGCGAGCAAGCGCTCTCCCCACTGCACTATCGCGTCCAGCCCCTGGTTTGGTGTGTTTTCCTGGAAAGTCCAAACCAGTTGGAGAATCTCTGATCTCGGCTCTCCCCCTACCTAATCCCAAAACCAATAATACATAAGAAAGCAGAAAGCGGGGCCAAAGCTATGAGGAACACTGGGTAGGGTGCTTCGCCTTGCATGTGGCCAACATGGGTTCGATCCCGGCATCCCATATGATCTCCTCCCCAACCGCCAGGAGTAATTCTAGTGCAAGAGCCAGGGAGGAACCCCTGAGCAACATCAGTTGGTCCCAAAAAAAAGAGACGAGAGGGGACAAGAAATTCGGCAAAGGTGTGTTTCCTAATGAGCTCCCTTCAGAAACACTCTGCTCCACACACAGATCCCAAATTCCTGAAATCTGAAACCAGTTTATCCGGTCCAGGAAAGCCCAAATCAGGGCCTTGTTGCTCCTCCTTCAGGACTTTAAACATAGCTCGAGAACATCGAGTAACAGGAAGGTCTGCATACCTCGGGATTAAAGACGGTGTCATCTAACACTCAGCTGCAAACCAAGCGTTCCCTGCTATTTTTAAGAAGCTACTGTAATGTCAAACACCACAGGACAACCTTCCTACATGACATGTTTGCTGTGAGGAGTCCACGGCGACCGAGCAGGGAGTCACAGCTCAGCAGGGCCAGGGAGGGAACTGACTCTGTGTGTGTGTGTGTGTGTGTGTTGTGTATGTGTGTGTGTGTGTAGTGTACCTCCCTTTTCTTTAATGAACTTAGCCATGTTCGGAGGAAAGAAGTGATCGGAAATATAAGAGGGTATAAAGCTTGCCCGAATTTTTTATTTATCTCTGCAGGTGGCGGATGTACAGCGCAGTACCTGGCACCACGCCCTTAGCTCATTGCTCAAGGAAGCACTCGAGCGCAGAGACCTAAGACATGTGTCGACCACAGACAAGCCCAGGCTGTTGCGTGCCTTATAGCTGAGTCCTGGAAGTACACTGGCAAGCCTTACCACAGCGCTGCTTGTGCATCTATTTCAAAGACGAGCAAAAGATTGCCAGGAGGTGCCTGAGACATCATTGTGCGTCCACGCCGTCTTCTGCAAGGCACAGATCAGTCTGGGAGAAGGAGGCGGCTGGCTCCGCGCCTCACTGCCCAGTCAGCTTGCAGACCGTGAGGGCCAGAGATTGTTGGTTTGGAGCTGTTGAGCTCTTGCTCCACACTCTCTGAGAGCCCTGGGCTTGAGTGCGCGGTAACATACACCACCTGCACGCGCACGGACACATATGAAGCTTACGCTGCCCACGTACACACTTAGCCACGCATGACACTGCACAAATACATGCATGTACAAGCACACACATGTGGTTGCACTCCTGGGACTCTGCATCACTCAGCGCTCTCTGGCGCCAAAGAGAGTGCCGGGAAGGAGCACGGCACCGCTGGCAGCGGCGGTCCTGAGCCACCATGAGGCGCAGAAGGGGAGGAAGCCCACCGCAGCCGCACGGCCTGGCGGGTGCTATTCTGAAGTGGGTGTTGGCTCAGAGCCACCTTCAGCGCCAGCGCTGACCGAAGGCTGTGGCAGAGGCAGAGAGGGAGGCGAGGAGGGAGAGACTCAGCAGCCTGATTCTTCCGTTCCAACACGCTCAGCCTCGCCCCTCAGCGACAGAGGTGCAGAAGAGCACAGTGGGGAAAACTCTTCAGGGAAGGCCTGCGGCCTCTCAGAAACAGCTCCCGAGTGGTTTTCAAGGGAAGCGGGAATCGGCACCCAACTAGCTCTCCACAAGCCTCTCTGCTGCTGTCTGCTACCTGACCGGTTCCTGAGCAAGCTGGAACATGGGGTGTCTCCACACAGGAGGCAGAGCAGAGTCACCGCCCAGCTTCTCTCTGAGCTCAGGAAGCTGGCTTTTTGACTCTGCACCCACGAGCTGTTTTCCTAAGCCAAAGTGGACAGGTCCGCAGCAAGGCCAGCTCACGCAGTTTTTTGGCTTTTGGGTCATACCAGCGATGCTCATAGGGTCATTCCTGCTCTGCACTAAGAAATTACTCCTGGCAGTGCTCAGGGGATCATATGGGATGCTGGGGATCAACCTGGGTCAGCCATATGCAAGGTAAATGTCACCTGCTGGACTATTGCTCTGTTGCTCTGTACTAAGTGTTTAGGAAAGGACACAGATTTGCCAGCGGACCATCTCAAACAGCAGAGAAAGAAAGAGATTCGCACTCTACCCCACCCACAGAGGAAAATGGGGTCTTCCTGGTGGGACGATAGGCAACAAGCCACTGGCAGTATATTTTCAGAGAAAGGGCATCCTATACATAGGCCAAGAGGAATGGTCACTTAACTGAGGGAGCACCAGGCGCAGCAGGGTGAAGTCAGCGAGGGTACCCCAGGGCCTCCCACGCCAGCCACGTGCTTCTGCTCCGCCACATCCCAGGAAAACCCTTCATTGTTTTCCCTTAGTGCGTCAGTTCTAGTATTTACTAGATAAGCTGCAGGCTCAGAGAGCTAGTACGGACCTAAGGTGCTGCCCTGCACAGTCACCCCTGCTTGTTTATGTCTGTATTTATTTTTGTCATTATACTCATTTTTTCTACAAAGTTGTTCATGATCATTTGTTACAGACATTCAATATTCAGCACCAATCCCACCACCATTGCACCTTCCCACCACCGTTATTTCCAATTTCCCCACCACCCCTTAAGCCTCTACTCTAGCGGACCCTCAATAATTTACTTTATATTGCCTGTTATAAACAATTTGCTGAAAATAATCAAATAATGATTTGTTAGAAGAAAATTGGTGAAGACTACTGGATCTCATCATGGAGCCATTTAGCCCTTGCACAAGAAATTACTAGAATATTGTTACGGGATATACCGTGTGTGTTTGTATTTGTTAAATGAGACTCGTTGCCTTCTACTTTACATCCCATTCAATGTGGTATGCTACTTGGCCTATCAGTGTGGTAAATTTCAGGTGTCCTGAAACAGCAAATGGCTGCGCGGCTCAAAGAATTTCAACTTTTTTTTTTTTTTTTTTTTGCTTTTTAGTTCACCAGCGATGCTCAGAGGTTACTCACCTGGCTCTGCACTCGGGAATTACTCCTGGCGGTGCTCAGGGGACCATATGGGATGCCGGGGATCGAAACCTGGCCGGCCTGGAGCGGCCGTCTGAGCAAATGCCCTCCCTGGGCTCCTCGCTCCGGCCCGAATTTCAACATTTTTAATGGCCAGCCCAGGTTAATCCCAGCAATCCATAGGTGCCCCCAAGCCAGGAGTGAGCCCTGGGCACTGCTGGAGAGGACCAAACCCATGCCCACCCAAACTTACACAAAATAAGTTCGAAGCCCCAACCTTAAGCCACTCCAGCCAATGTGCTGGGCCAGCTGCAGCTCTGGGGTCACTGCCACAGGCGCTGGGGACCACATGAGACCAGCGACTGGATTCAGAGCTAGGGGACGCCGAGCACATGCTCCAGTCCCACTGAGCAGCTCCCAGCCCCAATACTTTAGTGTCTGTGTGTGCTGGCGGTGGTCCCAATAATCAGGGTGATGCCACACCCGACCGGTGGAGCCCCCAACTGTACATATTCACCATGGCCCAGGCGGACCAGCAGTTAAGCCCAAGGTCATCGCTTCCGTGCCCAACAGTATCTGGGCGCTACAGGAGCCCCCTCACGGCGAGGTGAGGTGCTGCCGCTGGGTAGGAACATTCTAGTGCACGGGGGCTGGAAGGTCTGAAGTCTCTCTCCCTCAAGGGACACCAGACAGGGTTCGGGGGACCAGCGTGAGAGCACGCACATGGTGAGGCCCACTCCCAGCCTACAGAGCATCTGTGCGGGAAGATGAAGCCTGATTCCTCTGCTGCCCTTGCTCCAGAAGGTGGGGCCACAGGCCCAGCCCGGCAAGAGGGCCACCCAAGCAGAGTGCCGCTCAGCCACCTCCCACTTCCAGGGCTCTGTCCTCACCCACGCCACCGCCAAGTCACCCAGCTGGGCACTGCCCTTCCTCTCACCTCCCCTTGTCCCCTCACTACCCCCCACCACTTCCCTCACACGCTAGGCCCCCGGCTTCCCCCTCCCCGGGCCACACGATGGCGGCTGCATAGGCCACTGTTTCCGTCCACTGTTTCCGTCCCTCTCTTCCCAGCCTCCTCCTCCCTCCCTCCCACCCTCACACCCCAGGCTCCCACCCCTTCCACTGGTGCCTTATTGTTCTCATGGGGGACCGAAGTCACACAGCCCAAGTCCGACCCTGTGCATAGGGCTGGGCATCCTGACCAGGTCCCAGGGTAGGAGAGGGGAGAAGCACCCCACCCCACCACTGACACCCCCTCGGCGCGAAGGGGCTTTTCGCTCTCAGATACGCGTAACCCGCTCCACTCTTTGGCCCCAGGGGAAGGACGAGCCAGAATCTTAAAGCTCCGGTTTTTGGGCTGGGACGAGAGACGGCACCTGGGCCAGCCTCAAGAACACGCTACCCCGGCATCCCAACACGGCCCTGAGCCCCTCAGGACGAACCGTGAGCACAGAGCCAGGAGGTAAGCACTGAGCACTGCTGGGTGTGGGGACGAGAGAAGCGAAGCACACACCTGTGTGTGGGTGCTCCAGGGGCCTAGGAGCCGTCAGAACTCTGGGTGCTGGCCGAGAACACAGGCGCCACCCAACACAATCCACTTCACTAGTGCGGGGAAGATCGGAGCAAAAGCAAGCAACGTGGTCAGGCAGTTTGCCGAGACTTGTTTTATTTATTGCTTTGTTTTTGCTACTGAACAATATTCTTCCAATTATATAAACCTCAGACAAGAGAAAGTCAAATTTATGCAAGCAAATGGAATCTAAGCTCCATGTTTAGACCCAGGGAAAATATAAGATATTAAAGACTAAGTAACTGGAGGGCTCGGGGGAAATCCACAGGAAGTGGAGAGCAGCTATCCTGGAGCAGAAGGTGGTGACTGGAACTCGGGTTAAAAGCAACTGAGAGGCCGGGCGATAGCCCAGCGGGTAGGGCATTTGCCTTGCACGTGGCTAGCCGTGCCGGCCAGGGTTCGATCCCTGGCATCCCATATGGTCCCCTGAGCACCACCAGGAGTAATTCCTGAGTGCAGAGCCAGGAGTAACCCTGAGCATTGCCGGGTGAGACCCAAAAAACAAACAAAAAAAAAACAACTGAAGGGATGAAACAGCAGTACAGAGTGGAGGGCATTTGCCTTGCGCAGGTTTGATCCCTGGCATCCCATTTGGTTCCCCACCACCACCAGGGTAACCCTGAGTATCTCAAGTGTGACCCAAAAAATAGAAAGCAACTGAAGGTTCCAGGGCCTACAACAGCACAGTGGGGGAAGGTGGGGAAGAGCATTTGCCTTGTACACCGTAACCCAGGTTCCATCTTTGGCATCCCCTTCAGCAACCCGCCCTCACGAGGCACTGCCAGGAGTGATCCCTGAGTGCACAGCCAGGGTAACCTCTGAGCACGCTGGGTGTGGCCCAAAACAGAAGATTAAAACAGTGTTTTAGATTCCGATCCTGTTCACTACGCCCCTCAGAAGGAGCACCCTGCAGGGCTGGAGAGATAGCAGAGCAGACTGGGGACAGGCTAGCGGGCCTAGGAGTCACCCTGACAACAGGGGTCCCAAAGTAGCCTGAGAACTGCTGGGTTCCAGGCTTCCTGGCCGTTATAATCTTAGACAATAAGGGATTTTAGGATCAGGTCCTTCCCAGGATCTTTCACATTTATACACTGTAATGATCATTCTAGTTGCAACAAACTGGAGAGGGTATGGAGAGGAGAAGTATGATGTCAAACTAGAGCTCACTATTGAGTGTGCACATAGAGGCATCATAAACAGTTAATATCAATAGGAGCAAGCCACAAAGTATAAGAGAAGAGAGAGAGAAATACAGAGACAGAGATAGATAGAAAAGAAAGAAAAGGTGCCTACAATAGGGGCAGGCTGGGGTTGGAAGTGGGGGGAGAGTGTTTTGGATGTAGGTGGTAGGAATGGAGACACTGGTGGAGGGGGATGGAGTATATGTAATTAATTATACATCTTTGTAATTGTATATCTCACATGGTATAATAAAAATTTAAAAGAACTTCTGGGTTTGGAACCCAAACAAAGTATAAAATAATAATAATAGCTATTATTGTACTTATTAATATTATTATTTGTTTTTTTAGGTCATACGGCGGCAATGCTCAGGGTTACTCCTAGCTCTGCACTCAGGAATTACTCCTAGCGTTGCCTGAGCAACCATATGAGATGCCAGGGCTCGAACCCGGGCCGGCACAGGCGACCGCGTGCAAGCACCAAAGGCACTACCCACTGGGCTATCACTCCCCCCTATTGTGTGTACTATTATTAAATACATGAAATAAACTAAGGCCAGAGTGATAGAACAGGAGACAAGACTTGCCGTACGAGCCGACGTCGTTCCCAGTATCCCACAGGATCCCGAGGCACCTCCAGGGGAGTAATTCCCAGACACTGAGACAGGGGGTGAGCCTTAAGCACAACTGGATGTGGCCCAAAACTGAAAGAGTGCCAAAGAGAGCAGCAAGACATGCACCCTTCAGCATCCAGGGCGGGAGCCTCACGCTTGGTGCCAGTCACCAGTCTGGCGACAGGCAGAGGCGGCGACATCAGCTCAAGAGGCCACAGGAAATGGTATCAACGGCGGCAGCAACCAGGGGACAGGGGGGCCCGTCTCTGCAGTCATCTCTGCCAACTGCATGGCGTACCGAGCTGTCAAGACCAGAGACAAGGGCATTCGGCAGCGGGAGGAGCTCCCGGCCCCAGAGGCTGCTCTTGGACTTGGCAGGCAGGTAACCGCTGCCTGACTGCAGAGCAGGCGGCCGGAAGGCAGAGCTCCACTAGCCCCCATCTGTCTCCCTCTTCCAGGGTCTGGCACTCCCCAGCGCAGGGCCCTTCCCACCGATACTCCGCTTGGAAGTGTAGCGTGACTGCGGGTCTTCGGGCCCGTGGGTGTTGGGGCTCGAACCCCAGCTGTCACACCCACAGAGCACCCCCGTGCATTTCCAGCGGGCGAGGCAGGCTCAGGGGGGCTGAGAACACGCCGTCAGCAGGAGGCCTGGGTTCCATCTCCACGCCACGTGGCTGCTCCCACCACCAGGGGGTAATCCTGAGCACCTGCACCCTCGAGGTCTCAGAAAGGGAGAGTGTAAGCCCGCAGAGAACCATACCAAGCACCTAGCGGAGCACAGCCTCAGCGGGGGCCGCCATGGCTGAGTTTAGGAGCACTGCGCCTGGCGGTATCGCCAGCAAGAGCAGAGCTCTAAGTAAGGTAAGGCCTGCAGCCTGGATGTAGCCCCCCCAGCCACCCCGCTTAATAACCACAAAGGAACAGGAGAGCGCGCACACACACACACACACACACACACACACAAAACACACACACAGAGCATAATGGCACCACCTCTCTTTTCTGTTTGTTGTTGGGGGGTCCCACTGAGAAGTGCTCAGAGTTTACTCAGGGATGACATTTGGTCAGACATGAGGCGGAACTGCTACGCTCTCCCTGTGCCCAGCTGCTCGTGAGGCACCGGGGAGGCAGGCGGGTTCTAGCCCTAGCCACCACCACCCCAGCAGAGCCTCACAACAAGCCAGACCACCCTCCCCAACTCCATGGGGGCGCCATTTTCCACATCCAGGACTTCCCTCTAGTCACAGCTCCACCCAGCAGACCAACTATCACAGCCGGCTCGGCGGCAGCAAGCGGCGGTTCATCAATAAATGCTTTATTTAGAGTAACTACAACGGTATGCCACCAGCGGCGGCAAGCCTGGCAAGCTGCTCATGTAGTATTTGATATGCCAAATACCAGTAACATTTATATTGGAGTCATTCCCATGACCTAATATAATGTGTTGAGGCTCTCATGTTCCTGGAGCAAGTGAATGCCTTTGGGTTACTGGCATGAGACAGGACATATGGAGATATTACTGGTGCCCGCTCTAGCAAAATAGATGATTAACGGGGAAGATAGTGATAGTGACATTTGGTAAGTTTGTGGGGACCATATGGGTCCTAGGGATAGGAACCCCAATCAGCGGCATGCCGCGGCGAGAGTGTAACCCACTGTATTTGATCTCACAGTTTTAAATGCAAAACCTGGTGTGCAACAAACGGCCACCAGGTCCTTGAGAGTGTTGGTGGCTGTGTGTGTCTGCCTCCGAGCCACAGCAGCTGAGGTCCTCTGACTACTCGGAGAGACAAAGTGGTCGGCAAAGGCGGAGTAAGGCCCAACTGGAGGAACGGGCGTTGGGGTCACCCCGGGAGGCCCGTCCTTCCGTCTGCCCATGGATTCACAGCCTGCTGGACAGGAAGAGCGCACCTCCAAGCACTGGGAGCAAGCACGCAGCCAGGTCTGATCCATAACCCGACAGACAGCTCTCAGCTGCTGCCACAGCGACTCACTGGGCAGAAAGGAAGTGAAAATCCCTCCCGGAGGCTAGAGTGCACAGATACGCACAGACGGTGGAGCCCTCACCAGGCGCATCCAGCTTAAAACCAGATGGCATCCACCTGAAATGGGTGGTGAGGAGGGTGCCAGGGGAGAGCCTGGTCCTGGCCACGCCCATGTCCCACACACTGGAACCTCTGGGGATCGGTCAGGGATGCACAGAGCCAAACGGCCACCTGGGAAGCTTGGGGAGGCCACAGACAAGATGGAGAGACCAGCCAGCTCCCCCAGAGCAGGCCAGCCTCCAGAGTCTTCTCCTGACCCGGTCAAAGTCCACGACCCAGACTGCAGAAACAGAATAAAACGATACTCTGGGTGGAGAGAAGGACACGGCCAGGCCACCCGATGATCAAGGACCAGTGCTCCTCGCCACGCTCCAGTGCTGGCAGCTTTGGAGCGAACAGGGCTCTGAGTTCACGGCACCAAGAGCCCAAAGGGCAGCACTCGGGGGTCCAGGACAGACTCTCCCCTCGTCAGCACTTCCCCAAGGTCTAGAGCCAGGGCCGGTTCTCAGCCTGGTAATCTGGGAGAGTGAAGGGATGCCGCAGGAGTGAAGGCGGGAACAGAGCCACCAGGAACAGTTCATCAAGGGGGCCGGGAGGATGCTCAACAGGCCAGACCACACGTAGCCCGGTTCACTCCCAGCACAGCATACGGGCCGCCACCCCCCCAGTCCTACTAGGACTCAGCATGGCGGGTGTGACCTCAAACCCCCTCCCCAAAAAATAAAGGAACAAAAGCATTGCGGTGAGTCTGCAAAAAAGAGAAAGTTTCTGCGGTGGTGGGTGGGCGCTGAGAGGTCTGTGGGCAGGTCGCAGATGAGCGCATTGCACACACACAGCTTCAGACAGGCCTGGGAGCTGCAGCGTGCGGACAACGGAACCCGGGAGCAGTTCTCCTTGGCACTCCCAGAGTGCTCGAATGATGCTAGAGAAAGAACGGGACCGGGGAGTGTACAGGAGCCAAGGCACGTGTCTGACCGCCAGGAGAGGCCTGGCTAGAATCCCTACTACCGCCTGGTCCCCGAACCAGAGTGAGCCTGAGCACAGAGCCACGAGTGAGCGCTGACCACAAAAAGGGAAGGGTTTTCCCTGGCCTGTGGGGCCAGAGACACAGGCGGAGAGGCCAGGACGAAAGCAGGGAGAAATAGGGCACTAATGAAGCCCCACACCACTGATGCGAGCAGGGTGAAGAGTGGGGTTTCTCGGGGGGCCCAAGGGTGAAGCACTCAGCACTGCAACCATGCGCCGCCCTCCACACACCCATCCCCCACCGTGCCAAGCCCCCTGGGTTCTCACGAGCCCCCGACCCAGCCGCGTCAATTTTGCAGTCGAGGAACCAGAGCATGAACAGCTGGCTTGTTAAGTCAGGGCACACTACGATGGCGGATGCCACCAGGCACTTGGACTCGTAGCCCGTGCGGCTGACCAAGAAGACTGTTCCAGGTGGCTTCCAGGCCCACTTGAGGCTAAATCCTAGAATTCACCAAGGGCTGGAATACCGTGAGACATGCGGAGCTCTAAAACCTGCTTTGAGGGCGGAGTGATAGTCCAGCGGGTAGGGTATTTGCCTTGCACGCAGGCTATCTGGGTTCGATCTCCGACATCCCCATATGGTCCCCGAGCACTGCCAGGGGTATTCCTGAGTGCATTTACTCCTGGGTAATTCTAGGGTAACCTCTCAGCATCTCGAGTGTGATCCCAAAAGCAAAATAAATAAATAAATAAATAAATAAATAAATAAATAAATAAAAACTGCTTTTGGGGGCTGGAGGCGATAGCACAGCGGGTAGGGGCGTTGCCTTGCATGCAACCGACCGGGTTCAACCCCGGCATCCCATATGGTCCCCCAAGCATCGCCAGGAGTAATTCCCTGAGTGCAGAGCCAGGAGTAACCCTGAGCATTGCTGGGTGTGACCATAAAAAAGAAGAATAAACCCTGCTATGGGTGTGTTGGTTCTACACAGAGAAGCTTAAACGACCAGCCCAGGGGCAACCCATCACTGCTCACTGCCCCAGGATTCCCAGCGGGGACCGTGCCAGGTCGGGCTCCCCAAGTGGCCCAGCGTAAGCCGTGGCCATGAGAAGGCAGCGCCTTTTTAAGCGCTTGTCTTCGGACATCGCCCCTGGAAACCGCAGGACCAACAGACATCGCAGCCAGCTGACGTCGTACCTCTGGGCTCCCCTCTTGAGGCGTGGAAGGAGCGCTGACCGCCTACGGCAGGCTTCAAACAACGCCACATTGCATGCTGGGGCGGGCAGCTGGAATCCCGTGAGCCGGCGCCTCCCGCTGTCCACCCGCCACCCACACTGTGCCACCAGGCAACGGACCCGGTGTGAAGACACCGCTGTCCTGAGGCTGCGGTCCACTCACTCAGTAAACAACAAATTCTCGTTCCAAGAGATACGGCAGAGGGTAATGTAAAGGGCTCAGGCCAAGCTCTCAGGAGTACGATGCTCATCCTGCATGCAGCCAAGCCTGGTTCCATTCCCAGCACTGCACAGGGTCTCCTGGGCACAGAGAGCGAGCAAGCCCTGACCACCACGTGTGGCCAAGACACTGTACACCATACACCAAAAACTTTATACTCGTGATTTGTTGAGTAGAATTACATATGGCTTAGTTAAGAATTAAGCTTTTCTTTTTTTTTTTTTTTAACACCAGGTGATGATGCTCTGGGTTACTCCTGGCTCTGCACTCAAGACTTACTCCTGCTGGTGCTCCAGTACCATATGGGATGCCAGGGATTGTACCGAAGTTGGCCGCGTGCAAGGCAAATGCCCTCCCCACTGAGCAATCCACTCGCCCCAAGCTTCTGTTTAAAAGAAGGCTAGGCCATGGAGCCACAGCGATAACACAGTGGGTGAAGCAACTGTGTTGCACACAGCTGTTTTCGGTTCCATCCCCAGCACCCTCTATGGTCCCCTCACTACCCCCATGAGTGATTCCTGAGTGCAGAGTCAGGAGCCCCTATACCCGGCATCGCCAGGTATAGCTCACAAACAAACAGAAAAAAAAAAGTGGAGATTGGTCCCTAAGACAGATCTCTCTTGAAAAATCAGGCGCCACTAATTTGCGATGTCAGAAAGGAAAACATGTCCTCGGTATTTTCCAAGAGTTCAATCTTGAAGATAAGTTGGCACAGCGACTACAAGGGCCCCGTGCCACCAAAAAAACAATCAGGACACACAGAAGACAGTCACGCAGCCGCTCTGCACAGGGGTCCCTCTGGGCCCTTTGGCTCCAGAACGGGGAGTTCTCACGAGACTCTCCCAACAAGGCCCACAGAGGGCCCACCGGCCCGCCTGAGTCTTCCTTTTTTAAAGTCCTAATCAGTTCCGCCCACCCAGTGACTCGAGCTGAAATAGCAAGGGACAGGAACAGCTGCTCTCTCCCTGCGCACCGAGAATAGCTTTCAGGAAACCAAGCGCCTGCCCCTTGGAAAACGCTAGTGCGTGACCCTTCTCCAGCAAAGAGAGGACAGGCACACACTCCAGGAAGACGCAAGAGGGGGGTCCCTTTTCTGCAACGCTGACCACAGACTCTGCTACCTAGACAGGAGTGATGCTTGTGGCCTGTGCTGAAAACAAGAATTCCTGGGAGCCCAATGCTTTGCAAAGAGGGGCTAGAGAGACAGCATGCGGAGGAGGGTGCTTGCCTTATAAGCAGCAGACCCCAGGTTCAATCACCAGCATCCTATATGGTTTCCCGAGCAGCCGCCAGGAGGAATTCCTGAGTGCAAAGCCAGGGGAGTCACCCCAAGCATGGCCCCGGGGAGGCCCAAAAAGCAAAACAAAAAACAATCAATGCACTGCCAAAGCCTTGCCTCCCCCGTCCCTGGGCCCCTGGAGCGTGGAAGCAGACGCTCTGTGCTGCATGCACGGAGGCAACAAGATGAGACTCGCGGGACGAGAAGCATGGGAGCGCACAGACAATCCCACCAAGCCCAGTGTGGGCTGATCCCGGGGCAACAAAAACAAAGAAGCTGGCGTGCCCGCTGGGGAAAGAAGGAGAGCCCTGAGCCTGCCCCCCCAAAGTCATGTTCCTTGAGCACCGGACCTCAGCCTGCATAGCTGCCCATGAACCTCCCAACTCCCCCCCAACAACTGAGCTCAGGCTATTTTCAGCGACGTTTACGGGCTGCTGAATTAGCTCCCCAAAATTCCTCTGTTAAAGCCCTCACACCCTCAAGGGACCATACATGGAGATTCCATCTTTACAGAGGAGGCGTGGCCTGGTCCAGCACACAGCTGCCCTCCCTGAAGAAGCTAAGGTGGATCAGAGATGCCGGCGTGCAGAGACAGCCAACGGGCCCACGGGGAAGGTCAAGGGGCAATGGCTGGCCGGCAGACTGCAGATGCCCAGACTCTCCAGAGCTGAGAGCCAGCAGGAGTTCCAGCTGCTTGAGCCTCCCAACACCTGCAGACACACCTACGCACAGAAAAAGATCCGGAACGCCACAGAGAGGCTAAGCTTCACTCCATCGCCTTCACACAGCTCTGGAATGGAATCAGGCCAGGAGCTCAAACTTCGAGTCCAGAGAGGGGCATTTGCCTTGCACCCGCCAACCCGGTTCAATTCCTGGATCCCATATGGTCCCCCTGAGGCACCGCACGCAAGAGTAATTCCGATGCAGAGCCTCAGAGGGTAATCTCTGAGCACTGCCGGCTGTGACCCAAAAAGCCAAACAATTTTTTAAAAAGTTCCAAATTTTTGGCAAGTGGAACACCTGGGCCACCACACTGCGCCGCGTGAGTAATAG
>JAJIBD010035892.1:0-17109 GCA_021461705.1 Cryptotis parvus
CAACTGTGCACTCAAACTTTTATGCCTTTGCTATCTGGTTTCTGCTTATTATTAAGTTTCAATATTAGAGCCCATTTTATAGACTCTGATCTTGAAGTTGATCACGCATCAGGTCCTCTGTAAATGTTCTCCATAGAGTCCATAATTAGGATCTTCCTTCTCATTGTTTCCATAACTTCTACAGACACTCTACAGCACTGACCACTTTGTTTCTATCTCCTTGTACATTGACTGAAAACCAAAGGCTGACAGTGCAGGGGAAGTAGCTGAGTCTTGAACATTTGCCTTGGGCTGGGCTATAGCACAGCGGGTAGGTCTCTTCCCTGATGCGAGATGGGCCCGTTGACCCCAGCTGATCTTGATATACGGTCCCTGAGTCCTGCCAGGAAAGCCCAGTGCACTGCCAGGTGTGGCAAAAAAAAAAAGAAACAATAAAACAACACTTCCCTTGCATGTGTGATATCTGGGATCAACAAGAGCAAATGTTCACAATCCTTGCTGCCCAAGGAAATCGTTCAGGGAAGCTTTACAAAAATACTATCCTGATTCAGTGGAAATAAAGTGTGAGGGAGAAAGAAAAGAACTTGAAAAAAAAGTCCCTCTAGTGATTCGATTGTGCAGTCAGGCTGAAAATGACCACATTGGTATTTATGCCATGTGTTAGGTATTCAGACTGTCAATCTAAAATGCAAAGATTTTGTCCAATTAAAATTAGAGTAAGCAGACAATAAATATTTGATTAGTGGGGGACAGCCTTGCATGCAGCCAACCTGTGTTTCACCCCATATCGTCCCCCCCAAGCACCACCAGGAGTCATTCCTGAGTGCAGAGCTAGGGAATAACCCGTGTGCATTGCCAGGTGTGACCCAAAAGGAAAAAAAAAAAAAACAAAACCACATGCTTTATATTTAATGTCATATTTAATGTTCATAATCACTCCGCTTTCCTAGAAAATATTATTGTGTTGCCTTGCTCCTTAATAATGTCATTTCCCTTTCTCTCTTTGAGAAATTGTGTGCATTTGATGAAGATTTATAATTCCTCAGTCACTTTTTGTTATGGAGCCACACCCAGTGAACAATGGGTTACCCTTGCCTCTGTGCTTAGGAATTACTCCTGGCATCATTGTCTTGGGGACACAATGGCTATGCTCAAGGCTTACTTCTGGCTTGGCACTTCAGGATCACTCCTGGCAATGATGGATCTAGGTGACCAAACCCAGGTTGGCTGTGCGCAGACAAGTGCTTTAACCTGCACTACCAGAAGTGACCCGTTGGCACCAAGCCAAAGTATCCCCTGAATACCACTGGGTGTGGCTCAAAATAAAAAAAAATTTTTTTTTTGAATGATGGCTCACATCAACTATACTTTTGTAAGACTGTGATTAGTGGTCAGGAGAGATAGTACAGAGGGAAGGGGTCTCACCTGCACACAGCTGATACTGGTTCAATCCCTGGAACCGCCTATGGTCCCCTAAGCCTGCAGGACCGGTGTGGCCCAAAACAGAAGCAGAAAAAAAAGAACACTCGGGATGTCCAAAATGGCCACTATTTGCAGTTCTCTATTTTTTCTTTTGTTATTTCTCCTCAAGTATTAAACTTAGATTGCTATAAGGCCTCATATAAATCATCTTTTTTTTTTTTTTTTTTTTTTTTTTGGGTCACACCGGCAATGTTCAGGGGTTACTTCCTGGCTCTGCACTCAGGAATTACTCCTGGTGGTGCTCGGGGGACCATATGGGATGCCGGGGATCGAACCCGGGCCGGCACAGGCCAGCGTGCAAGGCAAATGCCCTACCGCTGGGCTACCGCTCCGGCCCCATAAATCATCTTTTCTGACTGAGTTATTAACTTGTTTATGACACTGCCCTGGATAGGAAGAGCATACTGAGCATGCAGCAGAACCTGAAAGAGGGAACAACTGAATTCAGGACATAAACATTATGCAACTATTATAGTATCAATTTAAAGCATACCATCGGAGGCCAGAGCCATAGCACAGCGGGTAGGGCCTTGCATGTGGACAACCAGGGTTCGATCCCTGGCATCCCATATTGGTCCCCTGAGCACTGCCAGGAGTAATTCCTGAGCAAAGAGCCAGAAGTAACCCCTGGGCATTGCCAGGTGTGACCCAAAAAACAAAACAAATAAAAATAAACAAATAAATAAAGCATACCATGAAAATGTGTAATTAAATGCTTTGAGAACTAAGCCCTAGAAACCGGGTAAATGGGTTAGACTAGAGCAAGGCCTCTGAAAGTATGCAGTTCTGGGTTTAAGCCCCCAGCACTGAAAAAAGAAAGGGAGGATAGGAGGGAGAGAAGATTCAGAGCTCAGGGAGATAGCTCAGAATGGAGTACGCACCTCCTGTCTGGGGCTCCAGGCATTTTATTGTTCCTTTTTGGGGCCACACCCTGTGGAGCTAAAAGCTTGCCTGGCTCTGCTCTCTTGGAGGGACCGTATGAGATGCTGGAGCTTGAATCGGAATCAGTTGTTTGAAAGGCAAGTGGCTTATTCAACTGTACTATCTCTTCAGTCCTAAGGAGCCAGGGATTTAT
The DNA here is from genome assembly GCA_021461705.1 of Cryptotis parvus. Taxonomy (NCBI): domain Eukaryota; kingdom Metazoa; phylum Chordata; class Mammalia; order Eulipotyphla; family Soricidae; genus Cryptotis; species Cryptotis parvus. Next base: position 2,558 of record JAJIBD010035892.1, read on the forward strand.
CCTCGGTCTCCCAAGCACCAATGGGAGCAACCCTGGAGCATGGAGCTGGAAGTAATGCATGCCACCATATGACCTCAAACCCCAAAAATGTTGGCAGGGGTGTGTGAGTTGGAAAGACGGTGCAGGGTAATTAAGGCATTTGCCGTGTGTGTTGTGGCTGACCCCCAATTAGAACCCTTTCACTGTGTAAAGTTCCCAAACACTCCCAGAGCGACCCCTAAGCAAAGAGCCTGGAACAAACCTTGAGTCACAGCTGAGGCGAGTGACCCTCTTGCTCTCCCTCAAAACAAAACAAAAAAATATGTGTTTGTGTGTTAGTATACTATATTATATACACTGTGTTGCTGAGGGCCGGAGCAATAGCACAGCAGGTAGGGAGTTTACCTTGCATGTGACTGACCCGGTTCGATCCCAGGCATCCCCTATGGCCCCGAGTACCTCCAGGAATGATTCCTGAGTGCAGAACTAAGAGTAACCCCTGAGTGTTGCCAGGTGTGGTCCAAAAACAAAAACAAATATATGTACTGTTACTATGTTAGACCCAATACACAAAAAATGGGTACAATATGGTATTGATTACACACAGACATATGGGTCACTAAAGAAGAAGCAACATTCATTAATTAGAAGTAGTGTGGTTATAATTCGCAATGCTCACATGTTATCCATGATTTTACATGTTATAGGCTCACAATACTATGAGGTTTCAGGAGTACAGCCACCGCTCCGTATGTGTTTAAGTCTCACTTCATCTTCCTCAAAGTTCCAGTGCCATGACACTATCAAAATAACCCACTCTACGTATTCTGTCAGGCCTTCCCTTTTCCCTCTGATAACCGCCTTTCCCCACAGTTTAAGAGTTATTTTCATCATGTTTTGTCAGTTTGTTCTGTTTATTTATAATCCATGTGACTGGAAACCACCTAGCAACTGTCTTCTACTTCCTGATTTATTTAGTTGCTCAAAATTTTAACTATCTCAAAGTTACATCTATGTTGTCTCAAAAGTCAGGGCTTCACCTTTCTTTTGACTGTTTTGGGGCCACAGTAAGGGTGCTCAAGGGGGTGGGTTGCTCTGGGCCCCTCCAACATGCCCCTCCCTCCAACAAGAACTTGGGACTTCTAGAGATGTCCTAGTGAAGGAGGACTTGCTGGAGGCAAATAATTTAAGAGAACAGGGCCGGAGCGATAGTCCAGCGGGTAGGGCGTTTGCCTTGCACAGCTGGCCTGTGCCGGGCCAGGTTCGATCCCGGCATCCCATATGGTCCCCGAGCACCGCCAGGAGTAATTCCTGAGTGCAGAGCCAGGAGAAACCCCTGAGCATTGCCGGGTGTGACCGATAAAGCAAAATAATAATAATAATATATAATAATAATAATAATAATAATTTAAAGAGAAATCGTTTAAGTGAGAAACCTAATATTCTTACAGCTATTAAACAAATGAATTGTTTTTAATAGAACATTCTAAAAGCATCACATTATTAAGATTAAATTTTAAAAAAAGTCCAGGAACTTCTGGCGCAGTATGGCGCTTGTCTTGCATGCAGCCTACAGGGTTCAATACCCCAAGCACTGCCAGGAGTGAACCTGGAGCACAGAGCTAGGGATAAGCCCTGAGTACTTCTGGGTATGGCCCCAAAAACAAAACAAGCAAAATCCAGCACAACCAATTAGAACTTTTTTGGATTACTGAGTTAATTCTACCGCTCCATCTTTTTTCTATCCATTAACAACAAAATAATATGTAATGCACCCATGCAAGGTTAGAGAAGGAAAATTTCAAGCTGTTTATTTCCAATGGGGAGGGGGTGATGGATAAGGAAAGGGGAAAAAAAAGTATAACATGGTTTCAGGTAGTTATCCTAGGGGCTAGGGAAAGGGCTCGGTGGGATGAAGGTCTTGTGGATATGGGAAGCCCGTTTCATTCCCAGTACCGCATGGTCCTCCCGGCACCACTAGATGTAGCCATAAAAGGCCTTGTGGGAGTGCTATAGGGTATGGTGCCCTGTCAATGGGTGCAACAATGGGTTCAAGCAACACCATATCACTGACGGGCACTGAACCCCAGGCCCAGCTGACTGAATGTTGCAGAGTAGCTCTAGGACCTCCTGGGTACTTTCGGAGATGTTTCCCACCCCAAACCACTTCTGGGGGTACTTCTGCCCCAAGCCACCATCATCACAAAATAAAGACAATTGATATCCAGGTATTATGGTCTAATGACTCTGGGGAGAAGGGCCACTTAAGAAATTCTGAAAAGGAAAGCGCTCTTAAAGATTTTTGTGGGGCATAAAGGAAAATGGATCGATTACTTGACTAGACACAAAAAAGGAAAAGTCGTTCCAAAAGCAAAGACTACAGTTTTCCTCAAGGCAGATTTAAAACCAAACGAATCTAACAACAACAACAACCCTTTAGGAGTTAAACAAAGAGAGTCAAAGGCAAATAGACAAATGTTAAATGACTTCACTCATAAACACAGTAAGGGCCAGAGAAATAGTACAGTGGGTAAATCCCACCTGGCACCATATTATAGACCCTGACACCCCACCAGGAATGACCCCATGAGCACAGAGCCTTGAGTATGCCCTGAGCACTGACCAAAAAAAAAGAAAAAACATGCCATGGGAATAAACAGCCAATCATAAAAGATCCTAAGAGTCTGCTAACGCGAGCATGCTCAGTGTGGAATGGGAGTGAAAAATGCCGAGGTGAGTAGGGACCCAGAGAGAGTGTTAGAGGCTCAGAGCAGTGGCAGCCAGCGTGTACAGCAATTTCATCCCTGAAACATCAATACGATGTGGTAAATTATTGTAAACAATGGTATCTCTGTCTAATATCTGAGTTCTAAAGTTACAAAGAACCGTTTATATAATTTTAAAAGACAGGCAGAGTGACAAGCTAGCACAGTGGGCAGGGTATTGCTTTGCACACAGCCAACCCGGTTCAATATCCAGTATCCCATTTGGTCCCATGAGCTCTAGCAGGAGTAATTCCAGAGCAAAGACCATGAGTAAGCTCTGAGCATTGCTGTGTGCGGCCCAAAAAATCCAAATATTAACAGTACTTTAAAATATCTCAGTAAAGTATCAAGGATGTCCAAAAGACATTTATACATTTGCCTTGTATAAGTGAGACCATGGGATTATGCCTCCCCCCCACACCACCACCTGTAAACTAAATAACTAGTTAAACAATTTTTCCACATTTTATTTTTTTAAATCTAAACATAAAAGTTAGTGCTTAGGTTGTGTCTCCTTTCCACACTTGAGATGATATGCTTTGCAAACTTATCATCAAAGGGTCATTGGACTGTTGATGAATTAATGTGTGGAGAGAGGTTAGTTAAGACAGAGAAGGGAACAGTGTGCCAATAATTGTCGAAAGTCTATTACCATATAGAACTTAGCATTAAATAAAGGCAAAAAGATACACATGATAACCTCTAAGTATATGTATTACAATCCACAATATGTAAGAGAGGGAAGAGAGAGAGAGAGGGAGAGAGAAAGAGAAAGAGAGAAAAGAATGGAGAACCTGCCATAGAGGCAGGCTGGGGAGGGGGAGGGAATTGGGGACACTGGTGGTGGGAAATGGGCACTGAGGGGATGGGTGGTGAAACACTGTATGGCCGAAACCCAAACATGAACATTTTTGTAATTGTTAAAAAAATAAAATAAAATAAAATAAAAAAATTTAAAAAAAAACCTTTAGCATCAAAGGAAAAAATATGTCATGTATGTAACACACATATATTTGTGTTTTGCAAAGTGTGCTACAACACTAGTTGGAGAAGTGTCAAACTGGAAGAGTAACTTAGAAACTGTTGCATCATTAGGTTAAAAGATGATGCAGGCCAGAACTTAAGTAATCGGACAGCATTAGAGAAGAAAGAAAAGTGAGCAGGAGAAACGCAGCTAGGGAAGCTGGATCTCGGCTCTCCCAGGCTCAGCTGACCATGGGGCTCCCAGGAGGACAGATGGGTTTTGGGAGTGGGCCCATTACCTCTGGGAGGTCCCAGAAGCAGCTGGATGAGACTCGCCCACCACACTGGCCGCCACCTTCGCTGTCCGGACGCTGACCATGAGGCCCCTAAGTCGCGCCCGCTGCTTGTGGCCACAGTCCATCAAACTAGTGGAAACAGTTATGTCCTTTACATTCTACGATGTGTAGGAAAGTTAGGCGGGAGGGAGAGATAGAGAGGAGAGAAATGACATACAGAACCCTCCAAGTAGTCGAGGTGTGGGAGGGGGAGGGAGGTGGGGACACTGGTGATGGGAGATGGGTTCGGGTGGAGGGATGGGGGGTTGGAACACTGTAGAACCAAAACTCTACATGAGCATCTTGCAATTGCATGTCTAAAAGTGGTGTACTAAAATTTGGGGGAAAAAAAAAAAAAAGAAAGTGAGCAGGAGCGGCAGGAAAGAACAGAGGGCCCTAGTGCCGCTGCTTTGGAAAGCGAATCACATTCTAGAATAAAGTATCTGATCTGACCACTGCTGGGAAAGAGAAGAGAATTAGTGTTCAATATGTAAACATAAGTAATGCCGGGAGAGTTTGTGCGCATTTAGTTTCTAGCCACTCTGTCTTCACAACCAAATGCTCTTTGATTTCTGCGTTCACACTGTTGGGTTTGCCCTAACAGTCAAAGAGTCACAAATGAATCAGAAGGGAAAGGAAAGAGACGGGAAGAAAGAAATGAGAGGATAACTGAAGGTCGGCCTGGACATCATATGTGATTGCTGGACTGCTGTCTTTCACAGAATATGTAACTGCTACAGTAAGCCTTTGCAGAACATATTTTTTGTAAAGCAAAAGATAAATGATAACTATATTCTTAAGGTTTATATAAATTTCAAAATGAATAAATATAACCAAGCTGTCAATTTCAAAGGAAAAAAAAGAATATTCAAGTACTATGAAGACAATGTTTTCCTTACCAGAATGGAGTGCATTCCCATGTAAATCCTACTTAGGCAAACTAGAGAACACCAGCAGGGAATAAGAATCAGTCCACAGATAAGAGGATACTAAAGGGGAAAAAAAAGTAAAATTAGTTAATTAAATGATTAAACAGAAATAAACTACAAACCCCCCACATCACTACACTACAAAAACTCTAAAGAATCAGAACTATGTGTTTTCACTCTCCATTGTGTTGCCAACGCATAACTGTAAGCAAGCACACAGGACATTCAAGAATCAGCTTTGCACACAAATGAAGGGAGTGTAAAATGTTCTAAATTCTTCACTGTGGGAACTGGATTTTTTGTTTCTACAGCATAGATTCAAACACTAGGAAACAAATATACGCATACATCTATGTGTGCATGTGTATGCGTGCATACATTATAGGGCCACCCAGAGGTGCTCACACGACTTACTCAGGGAATACTCTCCTGGCAGGGCTTGGAGACCAAATAGGAATCTTAGGGATTGAACTTGGGTTGGCCAAGCACCCTACCTACTGTACTATCCCTCCAGTCCTAGAAACATACTTAAAACAAACAAATTTTTTAAATTACAACATCATGATTTACTAAGCTGTTTATAAAGCAGTTGTGTCAGGCCTTAAGTATTCCAACACCAATCCAACCACCTGTGTGACTTCCCTCTACCAATGTCCCCTGTTTTCCCACCCAGACCCTCAGTTTGGCCCCCACAGGCACAAATTTACTTCATACTGTTTGTTATAACACACAAAGGCAAAAAGGAATTATCAAAACTTAGATCAATAGGGCTGGAGTGATAGCACATCAGGTAGGGGTTTGCGGGGCCAGAGCGTAGCCCAGCGGCTAGGGCGTTTGCCTTGCAGTGGCAGGCCCATGCCGCCCGGGATCGATCCCGGCATCCCATGGTCCCCCGAGCACCGGGTAATTAGTGCAGGTAGGGTGTTTGCCTTGCATGCAGCCAACCCTGATTCGATCCCCGGCATCCCATATGGTCCCCTGAGCACTGGCAAGAGTGATTTCTGAGTGCAAAGCCAGGAGTAACCCCTAAGCATTGCTAGGTGTGATGCAAAAAAAAAAAAAAAAAAACAAAAACAAAACTTAGATCAATGAATGTCAATTTGTGATCACTGATTGTTGTATCTCTCACAATGATGTTACCAAAGTCATTGTCTGAGGACCTGTTATGCTGGTTGGTGCCAGTTGAGCCTTCTGGGTTATTGTTCAGGCTCACCGAGCTTGGTGATTTACTATGCAACTTTCCAGTCAGATATGCTGACAGTACTATGAAATTTTTAGGGGTGTCCGGCCACTTGGTCCAGGAATTACAGATCTGGAACAATTTGGTGGCTTGGAAGTTTGACCAAGTTCAGTTGTGTAGCTGGGCTGTTTGTCAGAAGGTGTTAGGTACAGCTATGGACTGCTGAACCTTCAGCAGAAAGGGGAATCTGCTCATCCCCCTTTGGAGAAGGCCGCAGAGCTCTACCTAGAAAAACTGGGCTAGTAGCACGTTCTTTTGGAGATGTCAGGAAACACTTTTTATTTATTTATTTTTAACTTTTAGGGTCATACCCGGCAATGCTCAGTGGTTACTCCTGGCTCTTTGCTCAGGAATTACTCCTGGCGGTGCTTGGGGGACCATATGGGATGCCGGGAATCGAAGCCGGGTCCGCCGTGTGCAAGGCAAATGCCCTACCCGCTGTGCTATCACTCCGGCCCCAAGAAACATATTTTTAATGTGTTTAATTTTTTTTTACCACTGAAAGGTTTCTGAGCTGTCTGTGTAAGCATCTTTGCAGCCTGTGGAGAACAATGAGGTATTATCTCCCTCCTTCATTCTAGTAGTCACTACTTTGCAATTACTGTTGACATTTCCCATACTGCACTCAAAATCAGTACCTTGCAAATTCTCCATTATGTCCCTAAAATTTAGAAAAAAATTATTGAGAAAAAAAATTAGGTGGAATTCTAGGAACAGAGTCATGAATAGGAGGGGCAGTGCAGACAACTCTTGGCATGAATGTAAGAAATAACTTTGGAAAATCTCACATCGAGAGAACATACATAGGCCTGGTGACGTTTATAAAGGAATGAGGGGGCGTATTAGAGGCATTTGAGCCTGAGACCTTAAAATTTTCTCAGTGAAATTGAAGTTTGGGTAGTTCAATTCAATACAAATTCAAGATGTTTTAATAGTATGAGGTAAAGCTTTAGTGAAACAGCTTTCTGATCTGACATCACTACTTTTAAGCTGGCCTATCACCGTTTTCTTCAAAGTTCAAATACCCTTGGCTTCTATGACTCATAGTCTCTTGATTCCCCCCCACCCACACACACACAAACAGGTATCTTCCTCTTCTGGTTCCGTAAATGATTCTGTCCTGAGTAGTTGTAGGCGGTGAGTCTCTCTAGTTTTCTTTCCTTCTTTTTTTTTTTTTTTTGGGTCACACCTGGCAATGCTCAGGGGTTATTCCTCCTAGCTCCACACTCAGGAGAACATATGGGATGTCGGGGATCCAACATGGGCTGACCCCTTGCCAGGCAAACACCCTACCTGCTGGATTATTCCTTCAGTCCCTATTTCTTACTTTTAAACTACTACTGAGCAAGTTGAAGACCAATTCAGTTCCCTGAATCAATAACCATATAGTCAACTCTTACACATACCTTTATAGGAAATAAGTAAGTAAGTACCGTAGGGCAAAAAAGAAGACATGACAAACAACAGGATCACCATGAGCAAAGGCTGTGTGCAAGAACTTGTGAACAGAGCGGTTTACAAGTGGGGACAAACTGACATTCTCATGGATGAAGGCACAGTACTATTAACAGAAATATGCAAAGTATAATGTATATAAATTATACATTATATAAAATGTATACATTTTTGTGGTAAGTATGATTAGGACTGATATGGAGAAATACAAAGAGATGAGTTATGGAAAAAAACAAAAATTCATCAAATATCCTCTGTGGCCTTCTATGTTTTCAGGTTCATTTGCTATTAGACTGAGATGGTGGGCAAACATCCATTAGTCTGCATCACTTAGATTCTAAGTGGAGCAGAGCCCTGCACTAGCCCCACAACTAATATGTTGTACAAAAGAAACAAACTTTTGCTGTTAGCTGAGATTAAGCTATGTCATTGCCATAGCGCTACCAAGTCAATAATAATGAAGACAGGCATAGAAACAGGGCCAGGGCAAAACAGCACAAAAGGGGCTAGTGCACCTGTTCTGCTACGTGGAGGCCGAGATTTAATCCAACACAGATTGAACCCTGAGTTCCAAGCCAGGAACAGCTCCTGAGTATAGTCAAGTGTGGCCCCAAAATGTCAGGTGATGGGGCCGGGACACAGAGTCTGGAGTGAAAGAGAACTGCAAGAAACTTTGGCTTCTGCTTTTGAACCACTTCTGGCGTGTAGTACTGTGGACTCTGCAGTGTCAATGTCGGGCCAGATCTTCCACAGAGAGAGCATGCATTCCGGTCCTCGGAGCTCTCACTTACCATACGTGCTTCCCCAAAAACTGAGAATACACAGATAATATCATCTCCTGAATTTCTTCTGGTGGATTATTAAAGAATAAAGTATGGTTTGGAAGTTAATCAGAGACCTGAGAGTTTGACAATTTCCTTGAGGATTAGTTGAATCTGGTGCAGCGGTTATTCAGTAAATTCATCACCTGCTGAACCCAGGCTTTTATTTGTGGCTGTTGCAGTCTGCTCCAAAGTTCTGGCTTTGATTTTTATCTGTTTTTCCTTCCCTTTCTTTTCTTTTTGGGCCCTCTCTGGCATGTGCACCAGGGAATGACTCATGCATCCTTGCCCTCAACCTACTGAGCTGTCGCCAGCCCATTTTTCTTTTCTTTGTCACCAAAAGTGCTATGAATTTCACATATAATATCAGACTCTGGTTTTGTATACCAGAGTCCTCATTGTTTTACCACAGAACGGAAATCTCTGTAACTGTCTTCAACACTAGTTGATGGGCCTAATTCCTTAAATTAAAAAAAAAAAAAACGTATCCTCTAGACTCAAGGTCTTTAAAGCCAAAATATCTACTACACTGAGGAAACAGAAAGATAGGAATCTCTTCAGTTCCTCTGCAATTTCATCATTCATGGTGTTGATAATGAAGAGTAGATTTGCCTGATATTCATGTTTTCAGTTAAACTGTTCCGAAAGCTACAGGCAGGCTGGAGAGACAGAGCGGATGGGGTGCTTGCCTTGCACGCAGTCTGCCTGGGTTGGACCCTGGCACCACATATGGTTCTCCATCGCAGCTTGCCAGAAGTGATCCCTGAGCACAAAGCCAGGGAGTAAACAGAGTACTGCTCGGTATGCCCCCAAACTTATATATATATATATATATATATATATATATATATATATATATATATCGCTTACAGACAACACTGTCCCCACAAAGAGCTATTTTATCAGTATTTTTTTAGGCAAAATAAAAAGACTACAGAAGCTGGAGCAATAGTCCAGCGGGTAGGGCATTTTATTGCACTCGGCCAACCGGTTTCAATCCCTGTATCCCATATGCCAAGCTCTGTCAGGAGTAACCCCTGAGCCTCTCGGTTGTGACCCCAAAAGCAAAAATAAATTTAAAAAAAGATTACAGATCTTAATCACTTCACTTGTATCACTTGTCTTCCCGTTGTTCATCGATTTGCTCAGGCGGGCACCAGTAACATCTCCACATGTCCTGTCATGTGCTAGTGTAGCCAAAGAGCATCTGCTCCGCTCCAGGAACACGAAGAACCTCAAATCATTCGTTCAGATCATGGGAATGAGGTCAATAATTGTTACTGGGTTTTGGCATATCAAATACGACACGGGTAGCTTGCCAGGCTCTAAATGAAACTAATTATTTTTAAAATGCGGGAGTTGCAGGCAGAAAGAAGCATTATACATAAGTCAATTCTCCTAGCGTGCTTATTTCATACCTAAGAATATCCAGGGTGCGGGCACGCTTGGTGTGTGATATTGGAGGTGCCTGATCCTACAGGACAGGGAAGCACTGAGTCCCGGAACTAGCACTAACTGGGGTGTCCCCCTCGAGCCCCCTGAGCACTGCTGGGAGTGCTCTGACAAGAGTATGCAGAGCATGGATGTTGCTCAGCGGCAGAGCACATGCTCTGTATGGGTGAGTGCCTTTTGACCCCTTTCTCATTAAAAAAGAGAGAGAAAGGGAGAGGGAGGAATAAATTAAATCTACCTTTAATTTTATGCCTAACTTTTCTAAAGCTAGAATCACTAAAATTTAGTGTCTGAGAAAAAACTGTTCTCATTTATATGTACTGAAAGAAAATCATTGCCATTGAAAACATATCTTCCAAACAGCCTTTTTCTATGTAGCACTCTGAAGATACCTTCAAATTTCTCCTACAGCCTGCATGTCTGTGCTCAGGGCTATACTCAAGGGTTACTCCTGGCTTTCCCCTGAGGAAGTACTCCCGAGTGGTGCTTGGGAGGTAACATATGGGATGCTGGGGATAGAACCGGGTCAGCCGTGAACAAGGCAACAGTCCTCTACGCTGAACTCTCTCTCGGCCCCAGCCCACGAGTCTTGACATTTTCTATCTTGCGTCTTTTAAAACGTGTTGACTAGTCAATACTGTTCAGTACTTCCTTTTTGTACAAGTTGACTTCTGAGTTTTCTTAATATTTTAGTGTCACAATAGTGACAGAAAGTGCATCTTTCCAAGATGCCCTTTCTTTTTTTAGTAGATCATCATCTTACGAATGCATCGACGTGGCCGCTTTTGCTACTATTTCATCAACACTACAAATAACTACTTCCCCACTTTGCAACCTGGCCTTTTCTAGGCAACCCAGAGATACATGAGTATCTAATACATATATCTTCATTTTAAGACATTCTAGAGTTTCTTGTACTCAAGATCATTAGGTAACATCTTTAGTACTATGTTTTGTAAATGGCAAAACCACCAAAAATGAGGAGAGAGGGACAAAAATGGGAGGAGATTCGCAAAAAACGTTTTGGTCCTGAGAGACAGTTCAACAGGCTGAGCACACGCTTGCGCGTAGGAGGCCCAGGCTGCCAGCGATGCACCATCTTCCCTGCACTGCCACAAGTGCCCCCGCCCCACTCAACTCCATCGACAACACGTCAGCAGTAACCTTCTCCTTAAGACTGCAAATGCTGGGCTGGAGCAATAGGATACAGCAGGTAGGGCACTTGCACGCGCCGACCAGGGGATTTGATCCTGCCATCCCATACAGTCCCCGGAGCAGACCATCGTCTGGAGTGATGATCTCTGAGAACAGAGGCAGGAGCAAGTCCTGGGCAGCTCTCAGTGTGACTCCAAACAAATAAAAAACGGGAATATAATTCCTTGGGGCAGGGACTTGAGTCTGTTTCGCTCCGCGCTGTAGTGGCACCGACGGCTACTGGTCAGACACATAGATAGTTAAATACTAACTGAATGAAGTAAACATAAGCTTTCGGACACTAGGGATATTGTTCCTACACAATGACAGTCATGATCACAGAAGGTCAAAGTCTAGATAATATCATTTAGTTCCTCACCTCAGAGTAGGCTGTGTTAACCTTTAGTTCTAAGAACATCTCTGGAATTCACCATAAATAAACTGCAATCTGACAATCTTTTTGAGTGGAAGAAAATTTACAATGCTTAATTTATTTAAAAAAATATAATTAGAGGGCAAAGAGAGCACAGGGATTAAGGTGTCTGACTTGTATATACGAAACGTGATTTGATTCCACACATGGTTCCCCAATTTCCCCAGGCATGAATCTTGAACAGAGCCAGGAGTAAACTCTGAACAATGTTAGGTGTGGCCTCCCCAAATCAAACCAAAGCAAAATCACCCTTACAACCAAGTAAATTTATTTGTTTATTTATTTTTGCTTTTCTGGGTCACACCAGTAACTATTATAGACCTCATTCCCATGACCTGATGGAATGGTTTGGTCTCTTTATGTTCCTGGAGCAAGCAGATGCCCTTGGGCTCTACTTGCATGAGACAGGACATAGGGAGATGTTACTGGTGCCCGCTCGAGCAAATCGATGATGAACGGGAAGACAGTGATACAGTGATACAGTGGGTCACACCTGGCGAGGCTCAGGGACCATATGGGATGCTGGGGATAGAACCCAGGTCAGCTGCGTGCAAGGCAAACACCCTACCCACTGTGCTATCGCTCTGGCCCCACAACTTAATAAATTTAGAGAAGAATTTTGTAGCTCAAGTTTCTACAATCAAATAAATGAAAATTTTCATTTCCAAAGAAAAATAGTCCAAATTATGTGCCAAAACATAAAAATCACTTAATAGAATAGTATGTTAGAAAGCACTAAAAAGTAAATACAAAAAAATCACCATAATAGCATGTTTTCATTCATGGCACTTCCCACAGCTGTATGCTGATCTAGAGTATCATATATGTTTAAATGGGTAGAACTAAAAGGGACCTGTACATAGTCTTTAGTATATACACTAATGCAAACTAAATCATTTTTAACTCAATCTATTGTTTTAACATAATTACATCTGCTGTCATTTTAGTTATTGCTTCTCTTTAAATTATCCACTTATTGCAAATTAGCAATATCAACATGTAACTATTATGATTTTTAAAGATATGTTACAAACCACATCAAAGATAGTACTATTACCATTCTAGCTGATGTGGTCCTGTGCTAATTAAATAGGATCCACTTCCAGTTCCTATTCTAAGGGAGGAATTTTTAAGGAAAGAAAGACAAGGCTACACGTTACAGCTTGCATTATTTTAAAGTTGTAGAGAAGCTACATCTTTCTAGGTAGCTAAGAAATTCCTGTGTCTCTTAAGAAACCAGTCTCTTCAATAATTTAGCCCTATTTGTTACAAGGCCCCAGAAAATCTTTCCAGTGTTCAGTGTGGGTTTTGAGATGTGTGTGTGTGTGTGTGTGTGTGTGTGTGTGTGTGTGTACGTGTAAACCCTATTCAAAATCTCAGGGAACGGAAGTAAATTTCAGCTGCAGTGACTAATCTGGAGCTGCCTCAGCACTTGTAAAAATGGAATGGGGGCAATTAGGTACAGTAATTTTCAAAATGCATTGTCAAGAAAACTGGAATTCTGTCTTTTCCACATTGGCAAATTTAGCAATTCTGTAAGATATCTAGTTTCCATTAAAAAAAATAGAGGAGCTGGAGTGATATTACAGTGGGTAGAGAGCTTGCTTTGCATGCGGCTGAGCCAGGCACCCAAGATGGTGCCCAGAGCCTACCAGTAGTGACCCCTGAGCACAGAGACAGGAGCAAATTCTGAGCAAAGCCGAGGCAAACCAGCCCTTCTTTCATTTCTGATACACATCTATCTTTTGCATAGTCCTCCACTACCTCTAGTTTTACCTAATCCAACATTTTACTTATGACAAATAAATTGGCTGTATTTTTTTCAAGTGAAAACTCTAGACAGATAATCAGATAAAATGCATATGGTTTTTTGTTTTTGTGTTTTTTTTTTTCCTTTTTGGGTCATACCCTGCGATGCTCAGGGATTACTCCTGGCTCGTTGGTCAGGAATTACTCCTGGCGGTGCTCAGGGGACCATATGGGATGCCGGGGATCGAAACCAGGTTGGCCGTGTGCAAGGCAAACGCCCTACCCGCTGAGTTATCGCCAGGCCCAGATTTTTTGTTCTTTACTTGAAAGGGCAGTAGAATGTTTAATTTATCATAAAGCTTGCACATGCGAAACATTCTCAGAGTCTTACAAATATTAGCTCATTTAGTCACAGGAATATCTCCCCAGCATCGCGCTCAGTTGAAGTGAAACTGAGGTTCAGACAGAGGTCAAGTAACTTCGCTCACGGTCAGACAGTATTCAAACACTGAAGGCCCTTCCCAAGCCTGTGCTCTCGCCTACCATACTAGGCTAGGCTGACCTCCATGTTTAAAGTACTTTTAATCCCTTTTGGCCCTAGGGTCACACAGAGTTTTATTTTTTATTTAAGACTTTCTTAGAATAGAAGCTAGATACAAGCCACTCAATTATAACAGAAGAGATGTCAAAGGTTATCATTGATTTTGCATTCCCTTCTTTCACAGACAAATAAAAGCTAGAGAGTACAAAAAGGTTAGTAAAGGGATTCCGCATTTGCCTGCTATATGGTAGACTTGCAATTAAAACAATTACAAAAGCTTTTACTAGAATTTGATTTCTTCAGTGTAGTATCAAATATGAGACAAGTGTAGGCACCAGAAGCATAGGTGTGTTTACATAGGATGTATATATACAAAGTTTGAATATATGTTTGAACATATATAATGAACACATATATAATTATATATATAATGTTTCTATTTGAGGAATGAACAATGTATATGTAAACAATAGGTACAGGAAACACATGATTAATGTATCTGCCTAGTTCTCACACATTCAAAAGATGAAAAGTAATACAACTTCTCTGTTTGGTTAACACACTGAAGAGCTTTAAATATTTATAAATTTCATCTGGTAATTTCTAGAGTTCTATGGCAAGAATAGAGAAAGATGAGCAAAGATTCATCTATAAAAATATTGACCACAGGACAGTGCAGGGGGGAAGGAACTTGTC
>JAJIBD010035893.1:0-14212 GCA_021461705.1 Cryptotis parvus
AGAACAAATTGCTTATTTCCCTCCTACCCCCTCCCCATCTGGTGATTTTACATATTTGTGTGGGTGTGTGTGTGTTGTTTTGTTTTTTTGGGTCACACCACTGATGCTCAGAGGTTACTCTGCACTAAGGAGTTACTCCCGGTACTGTTCAAGACCCCTGTAGCCTGTGAGACTTTCCGGTCCCCTTACCCACCCTCCTGAACAGGCTGCAGTCCCGCACCTCATCCTCTTCTCCCTGAACCCAGGAGAGGTTGACGTAATGAAGTTTCTGGTGGGGCTCAGGTAGGCCTGGGGGGGGGGTGGAGTTGTAAAGGCCTAAATTTTCTGCTCTCATTTCAACAAGCAGGAACGACAGGCAGGATCTAGGTTGATTCTTCAGGGAAAGGCTATTTCTGTAGTAAGAGGCCCAGCAGGCGGAGTCACCTTCAGGAAGAGGGAGCAGAGAGCTGAGAGCGAATAATGAGCCTCTGGCCCTTGTCTGGGCCCTGGTCCTGACCCCAGGTCAGTGGAAACAACCACTCTACCTCCCCTGCTCCTTTATTATTTATTAGCCACACCCAGCAGTGCTCAGGGTTTGCTCCTGGCTCTGCACTTCACGGATCACTCCTGGCAGTGCTGTGGGACCATATGGGATGCCAGGGGGATCAAACCTGGGTCCGATCCCATGCAAGGCAAACGCCCTCCCACTGTCCTTTCTGCTTGTCCCTCCCCCAGGTTCATCTTCAAACCCCTCCTCTCTCCCATCGTCCCCGAGGGCCCCTCTTTCTCTCATTCTCCAGCGGTCATAGCACTGGAGGCAGGAATCTCCCTCTCTTCTTCTACCCACTTTGCCTTCAGTTCTCTCTCCCAACCACTATAACGTGCTTTTTCCACAGGTCAATAAAATTAGTGACTGGGGAAGCAAGGTGAGCAGGGCCCAAGGCCTTTAAGCTCAGTGGCCTGAATGTGGCTGGATGCACGGAGGCTGACGCCTGTCATTCCAGGGCTAAACAGTGAGAGCTGAGGGACCTTCCCGCTATGGGGATGTTGGCAGAAGGTAGATCTAAGGATATGTGGGAAGGACAGATGGATACTGCCTGTTAACAGATACGCTGTATTCTGGCAGACTGTCTCCCAATAGAGTTAGTTATGTAGAATTCCCCTAGTGAGACTGTTAATCAAAGCTGCAGGTACCCAGACAAGGCTATCCTAGGTCATTTCTCTGCACATTTCCTTGTTGGCTATAACTAGCCCAAGATGGAGTCTAATGGACGATGCTTAAGTTAGAGCAGAGAAACAGGTTTTTTCTTGTTCTTCTGTCTGACATGTCCTTGCCATCATGGGCTATCCAACAGGTTGCATTAGCAACTGTAATGCGCTTCTTTTGTTCATCTCATCTTACCTAGATAGCACCTCCTGCAGGTTTTGGTTCCTGGTTGTCTCTTCTATTATTCCCAAGTCCTATGCAATGAATGTGAATCTCTTTGTAATGTAAGCAATGCAAACTTTAAGCTGGATTGCCCTTTGGGATGAGGGATAAGAGAGTTGGAGTCCATGTGGGAGGTGGTCAGTCAAAGCTCAAGTGAGTCAGCTCAGGTCAGTGAGCTCAGGCCAGTCAGCTAAAGTCAGCTGGCGGTTAGTCAGCTGCCAAGATGAGAGCTGCTGCCCCTCCAGCTGGTGATCATTAAAATATGAATGGATATATGTCTTGTTCCTGGTGTCTCATCCGACCAGACAGGACATTCCTGCTTCATCTGGTGGCAGCCGTATGTTGCAGAGAGAGAGAGAGCGGAGGCTAAGGATGGTCTGGGCACCTTAAGCCCCCCCTAAGCTCCTTAGCTGACTCCAGATGGAGGCTCTATTTTGATTTGGGAGCCACACCTGGCAGTGCTCGGGCTTAGCCCTGGTTCTGTACTCAGGGATCATCTGTGGTGGCGCTCTGGACAGCCTAAGGCCAGCACTCTACCTGCTGTACTGTCACCTCATCTGCATGACTTTATGTTTAGAATCTTGTTTTGTTGCCTTTGGGCCACAACTGGCAGTGCCTCGAGGCTTACCCCTGGTTCGGGATCACTCCTGGCTGCTTTTGGGCACCATATGGGATGCCAGGATCAAATCTAGGTCAGCCATCAGGCAAGGCAAGCCCCTACTTGCTGTCTCTCCCACCAAGCACTTACAGGTTCAGGGGCGAGTGACAGTAAAGCAGGTAGGGCATTTGCTTTGCACGTAGTTGACCTGGGTTTGATCCCAGCATCCCATAGGGTCCCCAAGCACTGGCAGGAGTAATTCCCTGAGTGCAGAGCCAGGGAGTAACCCCTGAGCATTGCTCAGTGTGACCCCCAAAAAAATTTAAAGGTTCTCCTAGGTTTCATGCAATCTCCGCTGGAGATGGAAAGAGGGCTTGAGCAAAGAGGGTTCCTGCACCTTCTTTTTAGTGAGGGATCTTATAAAACCACTCTCTGAGCAGAAGCCATAGTAGTACAGCGGGTAAGGCCTTTGCCTTGTATCCAACTCCCAGGTTCTATCCCCATTATCCATATGGTTTGACCAAGCACCGCCAGAGTAATTCCTGAGTGCAGAGCCAGGAGTAACCCCTGAGCATCGGCCAACACAAACGAAAACAAAAACATAGAAGCGGCTATCTCCCCGACATTTGAGCAAGGCTGCCTGAATGGAGGCTGATGAGATTGTCTGGACCCCCCATATCCGTCCTGGCTAGCCGCATGAAAGCCGACCTGGGAGGAGGCGTTTACCTTGCACGCGGCCGACTCGGTTTGATCCCGGCAGCCCAAATGGTTCTAGCACCGCCAGGAGTAATTCCTGAGCGAAGACCCTGAGTAACCCCCTGAGAGAGCGCCGGTGTGACCCACCCAAAAAAAAAAGCCGGCCGATTCTAACGGCCGGAACCCTCCTTCCACTACACCTGAGCGCGGCCAAGCAGCCTGGCCGGGAAGGCTCGTGGCGGGCGGGGTCTTGCGCCAGGCCCCGCCCTGCCCCCCCCCGCCCGCCCCGCCCCGCCCCGGCCGCCGCGCCCGCAGCCCCCGGCGCTGCCCAGCACGGCGAGAGCAGGTGGCCGCCGCGCTCTGCTGCGTCTCCCGCCGCGTAGGCGCGGTCGCGGCTGGCTCCACGCCGAGACCTCGAGGGCAGCGCGAGAGCGCAAGACACCCTTGCCACCTGCCCTGTGCGTCGTCTCGAGCCTGAGACCTCCTCCCGGGGACAGGGAGGACCCTCTGCCCGCTCCCCTCACTCGCTGAGCGTCTGGCTTGGCCAGCGAACTCGGGGAGTTTGGAGAGCTCAGGAGCTGAGCCGTCCCAGACGGACCGCGGCAGCAGGGCGACTCGCAGGTGGTGGTTCAGGTGAGCTCCCAGCCCCTTCCTGCTCAGCACCCCCGCTGGGGAGCTTCGGGGCTTCTTTTGTAAGCCAAAGGCAGGCAGGGCCCGCTGCACTGTAGGCGAGTCCAGAGCACCGGACCCTTGGCGGATCTAGGTTCAAGTGGCGTATGGGTGGGCTTAGGGCAGGGATTACCAGTTGTCCCCCCTTAACCAATAGTCGCTCTTTTTCTGCACTTAGCCTCAGAGGCCTGCTGAAGTGGGTTTTTAACTCGTCTGCACCTCTCCCTATTGGAACATGGAGTCAGGGTTTCCAGAAAGCCTCCCGGAAGGTTAAGGTCTGTGGAGTGGCAGCTCCGGATCGTGGAGCCTGTGGGAGAGGGCAGAACTGAGCACCTTGATGGGGCGGAGCGAGAAGCCCGGATCGGCACCCAGGCTCGTGCCCGCGTGGCGCCGGTCCCTGCTTCGCCCCGTGAGCTCACGGTAGAGCTGCCTTCTGAAACCTTCTTCCCTTGGCGTCTGGGCTACCTTCTTGCATGGGAGGCATAGTGCTTGTGTGGGGCAAGTGTGGTTCTTGGGAAAAGTAGTGTAATTTGAAGCAAAAGCAAATTGGGCCGGGAGTTTTTATAGCCCAGCGGGTGGGCGTTTGCCTTGCACGCAGCTGGCCTGTGCCGCCCGGGTTCCATCCTGGCATCCAATATGGGTTCCCACCGCCATGGAGTAATTCCTGAGTGCAGAGGCAGGAGAAACCCTGAGCATTGCGGGTGTGACCCAAAGGCAACAAACAAAAAAAAACAAAAAAACAACAAAATGTTCGTAATGCTTTTTGGGTCACCTGGCGCTGCTCAGGTTTTTACTTCTGGTTCTGTACTCAGGAATCACTCCTGGAGGCCCTTGGGAAGGACAATCTGGGATGCTACAGATTGAACCCGGATTGGCTGTGCCAAGGCAAACCTTTTCTGCTGTACCTATCTCTTCACCCTCAAAAGACTTGATTTCTTTTTTTTTCCACTTGCTTTTTGAGTCCCACGCCCGGCAATGCTCAGGGGTTTCTCCTGGCTCTTTGCTCAAGGAATTACTCCTGGCGGTGCTCGGGGGACCATATGAATACGGGGCTCGAACTTCGGATTGGCCGTGTAAGGCCAAATGCCTATCCGCTGTCTTTATCACTCCGGCCCCAAAGACTTGATTTCTACCACGTCCATTTTTAGTGTGATACTGAACATGTTTCTGAGTGTTTGTGTGTGTGTGTGTGTGTGTGTGTGTGGAGGGACCATACCCGGTGGTGTTCAGAATGACTCCTGCTTCTCTGCTCAGCTCCTGGCAAACCCCATTAAGAGACCTTAGGTGGTACCGGGGCTTGAACCTGGGCAACCCGATTACACTGTAAAATCTCTTCAGCCTTTCAGGCAAGTTTCTTGAATGTCTTTGAGTTCTCTTCTCGCCTGTTAAGTGGGGGATAATCTGGCCCCACACCACAGTGGGAGGTCGAGGGGATGAGTGAGACTCAACTCCTAGAGTGACCGATGAGTGTATGCTCCTGTGGACGCCAAAGCCCATCATGAGTCCTCCACCATTCCTTGCCAGCCTGGCCCCCATTTGCATTGCCCAGCGCCCCTTGCTGCCAGGAGAACAATGAAAGTACCATCAGAGGGCGAAGCCTGGGGCTAGTAAAAACCCGGGAACTGTACCCCGGGCACAAAATTCTGGCTTTAAAGGTGGAGTGTGGAGAAAGCATGCGGCTCCTTCCTCGCCCTCCCCACCGCCTCTTCAGAAATCTCCCAGTTGGAACCAAAGCGTGCAAGAATTTTTCCAGAGGAAGATAAATAGCGCGAAGTTATTGGGGAGGTGTTCAGGTGGCCCTCCCGTTGGAAAGACAGACCCAGCGGCTGGCTGGATCCCCGGACGCTGGGGAAGGCTGTCAAGTCAAGCCTTAAGCGGGGGCAAGATAAGGTGCGTGCCCTAGTCATTGCTTTCAGGAGGTTCAGATCTGGCCACACTCTGGTCTCCCAGGTAGATAAGAGGCAGCTTGAGGCTGAGGAATGGGCCCCTAGACCCCCCAGCGAGACCAGTGCTTTCTCTCAGCTACTGTTTCTCCCTTGCAAGCCTCTCCCCAGGTCGTTTTCTGACTCTAGCATGCACACCCCCAAGATCTTAAAGACCACTGAGGGCTGCCATTGGATTTGATGAAAGGCAGATCAAGGAGGAGCTCTCTGCCCATCTCGGGCTGAGTCCTCACAGAGCCAGAGAGCCGACTGACCATTTGGAAGGCTTAGGATGGTGGGTGCTGGGGCTGAGTGGGGGCGCAGCCCCTCCTCACACAGCCCTTGTTCTCCCCTCATTTAACACAGCCATGAGAAAAGGACCTGGAACACAGCTACAGAACGTTATGGGATTAGGGTGAGGAAGTAGACAATGGGGAGGGCATTTACACCATCACGCCCGTCGACCCGGGTTTCAATCCCTGGCATCCCCCATATGGTCCCTGAGCAGCACTCCAGGAGTGTTCTGATGCAAGGCAAAGAAACCCCTGAACTTACTTGGGTGTGGCCCAAAAGAAAAAAAAAAAGTTATGAAGCTGTGTTTGTCCAGGAGGGAGGTTTGAGCATAATGTGGAGTTGTTTTGTTTATTTTGTTTTTCTAATTTTGGGGTACCACGCAGCTTGTGCTCAGGGGGTTTCTACTGGCTCTGCACTCAGGAATTACTACTGGCAGTGCTTGGGGACCATATGGGATGCCGGGAATCGGGCCGGGCCAGCATGGAGGCGACGGCGTGCAAGGCAAATGCCCTACCTGCTGGGCTATCTCTCCGGCCCTGGCAACCTGCTTTTTCACTTTGGGTGGGGAGCACACCCAGCAGTGCTCAAGGGCTGACTCGAGCTCTGTAACAAAGGGTTTACTCCTGGCAGGGCTCCGGGGGACCATGTAATTTTCCAAGTCGATTCAGGAATCTACTGGATACAAGGCAAGCGCCGTCCGTCTCTCAGCCCCGCTTCCCACTACTTGGAGCAGGTACAGGGACCCCAGCTGTTCTTTTTTTTCTTTTAGGTCCACGCGGCAATGCTCATAGGTTTACTCCTTTAACCTTACGGCTCAGAGATTACTCCTGTAATTGGTGCTCGAGGATCATATGGATGCCGGGAACTGAACCCAAGTCGGCGTGCAGAGGAATGCCCTCCCGCTGTGCTATCCCACGCTCTGCCCAGCCTGTCCTTTAGCTGAACAGTCAAGAAGTATTAAGAATAGGCCCTAGCAGCCCATGACTGGCTACCGTTTGTGGGAATTCTTCCTGCTCTGCCCACAGTATGAAAGAAAGCCCCCTCTAAAACAGCACAAAGCGTTCCCTGGACCGAGAAGGTGTTTCAAGGTGAAATGAAGAATGTCAGCTGTCACCCGGCTCGCCCTTGGGCCCTGCTGACCTCATTCCTCCCAAAACTGGAACGAGGTTGAAATGAATCTTGAAATGCTTGAAGGAAAGAACGAGGCTGACGCTGGCCAGGCTGGTGTATTCTACTCTGAGTGGGGCCCGAGCAGCGAGGAGGAGCCAGGGAGGCTACAGCCAGGTGGGAGGGTCAGGGGACGGGAGTTAGAGTTGCAGGAAGGAGCAGTGGCTGTGATAGCGGCTCAACCCCCAGGGAGCTGCGCCCTCACTCCGGGAGGGGCCCTGTGTGTGGTCAGCAGAGCGGAGTGGGGCCAGCTGGCCAGGTAAGGCGATACCTAGGGAAGCATGACGGCACGTAGGTCCCCCGCATGGGGCGCGCCCTGTGGCACCTGTGTCACCGTCCTGTTGGAGCCAATACGAGGCTCCTGTGGCTCTCCCAGACTGGAGCCTGGATTAGCCGAGGCTCGATGGCCTGGACACGCCCTCACGCTGTTCTCAGGTCGCACCACTGCCATCTGCATGGGCATAGACTCTCCACACACACACACACACGGGCCGCGTCGGGCGTGGCTCCCCCCTGCTGGTGAACCCCAGCCCTGCAGGTGGCTCCCCGGTGACTTTCCTTCTTGCTTGCCTCACTGGCCCCAGCTGGTCTGCACGCTCAACTCCCGGTTTTGCAGGTGTGTGGGGAGGAGTGACCGAGGACCCGTGGTTAGTGCTGGGGGACAAAAAAAGGAGGCAGTGCTGCCCTCCCGGGGTCATAAACCCACCCGCTCCGTGTTCTGAGGTCCAGTCTAGCCTGAAAGCTGGTCAGTGGCCGCTGAGGCTGGGCACCCTACCCCTCCCGTCCCTACTCTCTTTACCTGAGTGTCTATTTATTTTTATATCTCCTGTCCCTTTCTCCCGCCTTACCACCCCCTCCACTAGGGGTCTCTGTCTCTATTTTCTTCCGGGTTTTAGGGCCGCCCAAGCGATGCTCAGGACGGAACTGACTCTGTGCTTAGGAGTCCTACTGGGGAGCTCAGAGGCACGTATGAGCTGCGAGATCGGACCAGCGTGGCTTCGTGCAAGGCTCATGCTTTTCCTGCCGTCCTGCGGCTCCGGCGCGTGTGTGTCTCTGTCCTCTGTCTCTCTGCAGCCCTTTCCACGCCTTGGCTCTCTGGCTCTCTGGGCTTGGCGCCCCTCTTGGCCGTTGTCCTGTCTACGCTACCCGCACCTCTGGGTGTGCTCCATGGCTCTCTTGTCTTACTCTCAGGAGTTTCTATTGCTCTGAGCTCTATTGCTCTTACTCTCTGGCTCTCTGTCTTACCCGGGGATGGGGCACCTGCATGTACGAAGGGGGCAAAGCTGTCGGGGGGCAATGCAGGGCCACCCTCTGGGGCCCCTAGACTGCCAGGCTTAGACAGGGAAGGGGCCATCAAGGGCAGTTGCAGAGGAGCAGGAAGTGGCATGTGTCCCCCCTGGGCTCCTTTGCTGAGAACTGGAGAATGAGCATCTTCAGTTCCCAACTCAGAAATCTTTTCTTCTATTTTTCTTTTTGAGTCATACTCCAGCAGCGTACCCAAGGGAGTTACTCCTGATCTGCACTCAAGAATTACTCTGGCGGGCTTGGGGACCATATGGGATGACGGAATCAAAGCCAGGTTGGCAGCATGCAAGAGCCAACACCCTCCCACTGCTGTGCTATCACTCCGGCCCCAAACTCAGAAATCTTTTTGTTTATCTTTTTTTATTTGGGGCCCACACCTTGCGGTGCTCAGAGCTTACTCCTAGCAGTGGGACCACCATGGCGTGCCAGGGATCAAACCCGGGTCATCAGCTGGCACAAGTTGGCGGCCCTGTCGGACAAGAGCTGACCGGACTGGCCCGCGCAGAGCAAGTGCTGGGGCTGTGGCGGGAAGCGCCGGAGGATGTTGACCCCAGTGGAGCTGAATCGGCCCATTTATTTTTCCTCGAAGCAGCCAGCTCCTCTCCCAGCCAGGCCCTACTTCCTGCTCCAGACCACTGGGGACCCCACCCCTGCTCAAAACATTTCAAGTCCACAGCCCCTCAGCCATGGGGCCTCTTCAAACTTCTCACGCCCTCCCAGGGGCCTCCCGGGCGCTAGCCGCACAGGGCGGCTCTGTTGTATTTGTTTCTTTGACCAAGCGGGGTGTGGGCCGTCTCTCACTTCCAGATGCCCTGGCCGGGCCTCAGGCCTTGGAGCCTAATGGCCTGGCAGTGCCCTCCCCACTCCCATCCGGTAGCCTCCTCTACCTCCGGCTTCGGCACCCACTTCATCTAAAAGGGCTATTGTTTGTTTTAGGAGCCCACGCTTGAGGATACTCAGGGCTTACTTTCCTACCTCTGCGCTCAGGGATCACGCTTCAGGTGGGCTCCTAGGACCGTATGGGGTGATGGGGTTCAAAGCCAGCAGGTCCATCAAGCGACTCTCCCGTTCTATTGCTCTGACTCCTGTCTGAGGCCTTGTTGATTCACACATTTGAATCGTTTCCCCTCAACCCCCCATCCGCCACGGGCTGAAGAAGGAGCCAGAACACCCGCATCATCCCCAACCCTACTAAGGGAGAGCAGGCGCCTGGGCTTGGGTTGGAAAACACCTTTGTTTTTCCTCCAGGAGCCTCCCAGAGAGAGAGAAACATAAGGTGTGGCCAGTGCTGGGAATATAGGCAAAAGGGCCCGGAGAGATAGTCAGATGAGCTGAATTCAGACTTGGCTTGCCAAGACCCTTTTGGGCTCCATCCCGCTTACCAGATTCCCAAGGGGCCCCTTGAGGCGGCCCAGGGGCCGTTGCTGAGTGTCATCACTGGGTCTGGGTACTAGTAGCCCTGAAGGATAAAGTAGTTGCATTGAGCTGGGGATAAGGTAGAACACCTTATTGCAGCCTCAGGAGTGACCCCACAGGTGAGGCCAGGAGCGGAACACTGCAATGGCTAACCTCTACCCCCAAGAAAGTATGGATGATTCCATCCTACCTGCCGGTTTATGATGGACACAGAGTGAAGCTTACTTGGAAGCAGCATTTTTCTCTCTTGTGTGTGTGTATTTGTGTGTGTATTGATTTTGTGATCTGTCTTTGTGTCTTTATTGTGTGTGTGTGTTTGTGTGTGTGTGAGAGGGGAAACCACTGTTGGCGTCGTAATGGGGGTGTGTCGGAGGCTCACTGGGCAGGATTAAGGTGCACTCAGCAAGCCTCAGGGTTAATCTGGCTCTGTCCACTCCAGAAATCACTTCTGAGGGTGGGCGACAATTTTCTGTGCCGGGGATTGAATCCAGGCCACCACATACATGCGAGGCAAATGCCAGACCCACTGTGCTTCCAGCTCCCTGCAGCAGCTTTTTCTTTCTTTCTTATTTCTTTTCTTTTTCCTTTTTGGATTCACACCTGGCAATGCTCAGGAGTTACTCCTGGCTCAGTTACTCAGGAATTACTCCTGGTGGTACTCTGGGGTTTTCTGGGAGGGCTGGAAGCGATAGCACAGGAGGAGTGTTGCACTTACGTGGCCCACCTGGGTTCAATCCCCGGCATCCCGCATATGGTCTCCCTGCACTTCCAGGAGTAACTCCTGCGTGTCTGGAGACCCAAGTAATCCCCTAAACCATCAGGTGTGACCCGGAAATTATTTTTCCCTTTTGTTTATTGAATCACCGTGAAATCTGGTGCCACCAGAGTTGTTTATGGTTGGGTTTCAGTCATCAATGTTCCATCACCCATTGCAATTCCCACACCCACTGATGTCCCAGATATACTCAGCCCCTCCCGAAGTCTCTATAGGGGCGCCCGTTCTTCTCTCTCTGACTGTCTCTGGATCCGTCTCTCTGTCTCTATCTCTGTCTTTATATCCCTATCTCTGTCTCCATCTCAAATCTCTACATCTCTCTCTATCTTTCTGTGTCTCTATCTCTCTATCTCTGTCGTCTCTATCTCTCTCTGTCTCTGTCTCTCTCTGCCTTTGTATCTCCCTGTCTCTCTGACTCTGCACCTCCATCTCTGTCTCTCCATCTCTCTCTGTCTCTCCTGTCTCTCTCTGTCTCTGTCTCCTATCTCTCTCTGTCTCTCTCTGCCTTTGTGTCTCCCTACATACCTGTCTCCTGTCTCCCATCTCTATCCTCCATCTCCGTCTCTCTCTGTCTCTCTGTCTCTCTCTGTCTCTCTGTCTCTCTGTCTCCGTCTCTGCATGTAAAACTCTGTCTCTGTCTCTCTGTCTCTGTCTCTGTCTCAATTCTCTCTGTCTCTCTATCTCTGTCTCATCTCTGTCTCTCTCTGTCTCTATCTCCGTCTCTGTCTCTATCTCTCTGTATCTGTCTCACTATCTCTCACTGTCTCTGTCTCTCTATCTCTCTGTCTCTGTCTCTCTATCTAATAATCTCATCTCTCTATCTCTCTGTCTCTGTCTCTCTATCTCTCTGCTCCTCTCCGTCTCTCCGTCTCTCTGTTTCTCTCTGTCTCTGTCTCTCTGTCTCTGTCTCTCTATCTCTCCATCTCCATCTCTCTATCTCTCTGTCTCTGTCTCTCTATCTTCGTCCCCTCTGTCTCTCTCTGTCTCTCTCTCTCTCCTTTTTAGGCATTATGGTTTGCAGTGCAGGTGCTGAGATTATCATGCTTATTCCTTCCCACTCTCAAATGCCGTCAGTGTGATCTCTCCCAGCTCTCGGTAGTCACAGTGGTCCCTTCTCCATCCGCTGCCTCGCCCACCACCACTTGTGGCAGCTTCCAACCATGGACCATTCCTCCCTGGCCCTTGTTTCCTACTGTCCCTAGGTAGAGCAGTGTTTATTTTCTTTTCTTTTTTTTTTGCTTTTGGGTCACCAAGCTGATGCTCAGGGTTTCTGGTTCTGCACTCAAGAGTCACTCCTGGCGGTGCTCGGGGACCATATGGGATGCCGGGGATAAAACCTGGAGCTGCTGGAGCCGGCAGCGTGCAAGGCTCCACTTCCAGCTGGGCTATTGGCTCGGCCACGAGAGCAGTGTTTTCTGATGGGGTCGGGACCCTTTGCTCCTGGTAGAGTGGTCTCCAGGCGCCCCTGGGCCCTTTTTCATCCCCAAAGTTTCATCAGGAATGAAATTCTCATCTGTCAGTGCCAAGGCGGCTGTCTCCACTGGCCCAGGTTCAGGCCGAACCCGGGCCTCTGTCGCTACTCTGCAGTCAGTGATCCTCCTGCTTGGCCGGAAGAGCCCCATACAGCCGTTTCTGGACTCTGGTCACTGCCCCTCCCACCCCTCTGGCGCTTTGCTCCCTCCCCACGGTCTCTTCTGTCTTCACCTGGCTGTGGCGGAGCCTCCTGGTGTCCACGATGTGGGAGCAGGGCAGGAGAGCAGAGCGCATCTCATGCCCTGGTTCTGGGCACTGTTGGCCTAGTTAGCGGCGTCCAGAGGGGACAGGAGCTCCAGGGCGCCTGGGGCGTCACTCTGGGCGCAGTGGGACCGTGTCTAGGCTGCGCTGGGGATGTGCTATTCTGGGGCTGCAGGATGAGGTGGAGGTGGAGAGAGGCCTGGGTGAGAGGCTCAGGGGCGTCCCCAAATCGCCTGGGCAGCAGCGCAAAGCCTGGGACTGGGGTAGCCCAGCGGGGCAGCTGGCCCACGTTGGCAAAATGGGCCTGTTGGGAGCTGGGGAGGGGACGAGGCAGGGAGCAGGGCTGCTCTGGGCTTCTGCTTGGAGTTCAGTGTCAGGAGTAGGGGAGACAGGTGAAACGCCACACTGCTGTCCTCCCTTCCCAGGCTTGAATGAGTATTCGACCCATGTTTATCAGACCCCTAACATGCCTTATGCCTGCAACGCCCTGGCCCCCAGAGTTCAGGGAGGGGCAAAGGGGGCTCTAGAGACTGCTAAATGAGGCGGAGGAAGGGGAGGAGAAGGAGCAAGGCTCCCAGGGAAGGGGTGCAGGAAGCAGGGAGTAAGGTGCTCCCGAGGGCTAATGGCTTCTCCTAGGAGCTGAGCGAGAGAGGAGAAAGAGCCCAGTGTGCTGGGCGGCGTGAGTGAGGTCGAGCCCGGGCATGGGGTGTTTTCACCTAAGGATGTTTTGAATGCAAACATTTCATCCCAGGCTTACACCAACACTGAAGACTTGTTCAGAAAATAATTTCAGTTGGAACTTTGTTTCTTAAACTTCATTCCTTATTCGGCTTTTTCAGCATGTTTCCTCTGAGGTTCAGTTAAACCATTTCCATATTATTTGTGTATTTGTTTGGGGTCTCAGTTTAAGGATATCTTCTAGTGGTCTTCAGCCTGTGGGCTGGCAGTTTAAAGAGCCCCATGGGACCAGGAACTCGCCCAGTGTTCATTTGGGACCTCCTCAGAGTGCACGTGCTGCCAGGAGTCCCAGCTAGGCACCGACACAGGCGAGGCAGTGCCATGAATTTATATTTAATACCTCTCTGGCCCACAATTTTAATTCCATTTTAGGGGGCTGTCACGGTAATTACGATGGGTAGAGCCTTGTCTTGCACAAGGCTGACCCGGGTTCGATCGGCATCCCATATGGTTCCCGGCGCAACTAGATCATTCCTGAGTGCAGAGCTAAGAGTAACCCTGAGGGCAGCGGGCTTGGCGATCTAGCGCAATTAGGTAGAGGTGTTTATCTTGCATGCTGCCGACTAGGACATCCCAACATGTATGGTCCCGAGCACTTACCAGGAGTAATTCCTGAGCACAGAACCAGGAGTAACCCACAGAAGATTGCTGGGGTGTTTGACCCCACCCAAAAAGCGATTGATCCCTGAGTTCAGAAACTGGGAGTAGCCCCTTAAAAAAAAAAAACTGGGAATAGTCACAAGCATCGTAAGATGACAGACAACCGAAAACTCGGACCCAGTCTTTGCTATTGTGCAGTTGACTGGGACACTATGTGGGAAAGTAAAATTTTGTTGGTTTGTTTGAGGGTTTATTTGTTATTATTTGTTGTTGTGGAGGTAGTTTGGGCCATACCTGGTGGGTACTTTCGGGACTTAGTAATACCTCTGTGCTAGGGATCCTCCTGATAACAGCTATGGGGATCCTCTGGGACGGCCTCTGTGCTGAGATCACTCAATGCGGCTGGGGATCCTCTGGGGCGCTGGTTTTGGTGGCGTGCAGGGCCAGGCTGCTGTGCCTGCGTCCAGCCCAGGAGATTTAAATTTGAGAGGAAAGATGGTGGGGCCAGAGGAGGGATAGCAGCTGGGAACGCTTGCGCTAACGTGTAGCTGACCGAGTTTCACACGGGCGCCTGCGGTACAGGAGTCCCACTAGCCTTCGTAGCTTTAGCAGTGCTCATGGGTGGGGGCATCCTCACGAATATCCTGAAGAGGTGGAGCCAGGAGACCCATAAGGAAAGCACAAGGTCGGGACCAGATCCTCAGGATCTATAAGCAAAGGAGCGAAGCTGGGACCAGAATCCCTCAAGATCTATGGCAAAGGAGGCGAAGCTGGGACCCAAGATCCCTCAGGATCTGGCAAAAGGAGCAAGCTGGGACCCAGATCCTCAGGATCTATAAGCAAAGGAAGCGAAACTGGACCAAAAGCTCCCTCAGGATCTATAAGCAAAG
>JAJIBD010035894.1:0-16850 GCA_021461705.1 Cryptotis parvus
AAGGCCTAAATTTTCTGCTCTCATTTCAATAAGCAGGAACGACAGGCAGGATCTAGGTTGATTCTTCAGGGAAAGGCTATTTCTGTAGTAAGAGGCCCAGCAGGCGGGAGTCACCTTCAGGAAGAGGAGCAGAGAGCTGAGAGCGGAATAATGAGCCTCTGGCCCTTGTCTGGGCCCTGGTCCTGACCCCAGGTCAGTGGAAACAACCACTCTACCTCCCCTGCTCCTTTATTATTTATTAGCCACACCCAGCAGTGCTCAGGGTTTGCTCCTGGCTCTGCACTTACGGATCACCTCCTGGCAGTGCTGTGGGACCATATGGGATGCCAGGGATCAAACCTGGGTCGATCCCATGCAAGGCAAACGCCCTCCCCACTGTCCTTTCTGCTTGTCCCTCCCCCCAGGTTCACTTTTCAAACCCCTCCTCTCTCCCATCGTCCCCCGGGGGTCCCCTCTTTCTCATTCTCCAGCGGTCCTTAGCACTGGAGGCAGGAATCTCCCTTCTCTTCTTCTACCCACTTTGCCTTCAGTTCTCTCTCCCCCCAACCACTGTAACGTGCTTTTTCACAGGTCAATAAAATTAGTGACTGGGGAAAGCAAGGTGGGCAGGGCCCAAGGCTGCTAAGCTCAGTGGCCTTGAATGTGGCTGGATGCACGGAGGCCGGACGCCTGTCATTCCAGGGCTAAACAGTGAGAGCTGAGGGACCTTCCTGCTATGGGGATGTTGGCAGAAGGTAGATCTAAGGATATGTGAAGGAAGGTCAGATGGATACTGCCTGTTAACAGATACGCGGGGTATTCTGGCAGACTGTCTCCCAATAGAGTTAGTATGTAGAATTCCCTAGTGAGACTGTTAATCAAAGCTGCAGGTACCCAGACAAGGCTATCCTAGGTCATTTCTCTGCACATTTCCTTGTTGGCTATAACTAGCCCAAGATGGAGTCTAATGGACGATGCTTAAAGTTAGGCAGAAAACAGGTTTTTCTTGTTCTTCTGTCTGACATGTCCTGCCATCATGGGCTAATCCAACAGGTTGCATTAGCAACTGTAATGCGTTCTTTTGTTCATCTCATCTTACCTAGATAGCACCTCCTGCAGGTTTTTGGTTCCTGGTTGTCTCCTTCCTATTATTCCCAAGTCCTATGCAATGAATGTGAACTCTCTTTGTAATGTAAGCAATGCAAACTTTAAGCTGGATTGCCCTTTGGGATGAGGGGATAAGAGAGTTGGGGTCCATGTGGAGGTGGTCAGTCAGCTCAAGTGAGTCAGCTCAGGTCAGTGAGCTCAGGCCAGTCAGCTAAAGTCAGCTGCGGTTAGTCAGCTGCCAAGATGAGAGCTGCTGCCCCTCCAGCTGGTGATCATTAAAAATATGAATGGATATATGTCTTGTTCCTGGTGTCTCATCCGACCCGACAGGACATTCCTGCTTCATCGGGTAGCAGCTGTGTTGCAGAGAGAGAAAGAGAGGGGCGGGAGGCTAAGGATGGTCTGGGCACCTTAAGCCCCCTAAGCCCTTAGCTGACTCCAGATGGAGGCTCTATTTTGATTTGGGAGCCACACCTGGCAGTGCTCGGGCTTAGCCCTGGTTCTGTACTCAGGGATCATCTGTGGTGGCGCTCTGGGCAGCCTAAGGCCAGCACTCTACCTGCTGTACTGTCACTCTCATCTGCATGACTTTATGTTTAGAATCTTGTTTGCTTGCCTTTGGGCCACAACTGGCAGTGCTCAGGCTTACCCCTGGTTGGGGATCACTCCTGGCGATGCTTTGGGCACCATATGGGATGCCAGGGATCAAATCTAGGTCAGCCACAGGCAAGGCAAGCCCTACTTGCTGTACTCTCTCCCCACCAAGCACTTACAGGTTCAGGGCCGGAGTGACAGTACAGCAGGTAGGGCATTTGCTTTGCACGTAGTTGACCTGGGTTTGATCCCCAGCATCCCATAGGGTCCCCAAGCACTGGCAGGAGTAATTCCTGAGTGCAGAGCCAGGAGTAACCCCTGAGCATTGCTCGGTGTGACCCCCCAAAAAAAATTTAAAGGTTCTCCTAGGTTTCATGCAATCTCCCAGGCTGGAGATGGAAAGAGGGGCTTGAGCAAAGAGGGTTCCTGCACCTTCTTTTAGTGAGGGGGATCTTATAAAACCACTCTCTGAGCAGAAGCCATAGTAGTACAGCGGGTAAGGCCTTTGCCTTGTATGCGTCCAACTCAGGTTCTATCCCCATTATCCCATATGGTCGACCGAGCACCGCCAGGAGTAATTCCTGAGTGCAGAGTCAGGAGTAACCCCTGAGCATCGGCCAACACAAACGAAAAACAAAAACATAAGAAGCGGCTATCTCCCGGACATTTGAGCAAGGCTGCCTGAATGGAGGCTGATGAGATTGTCTGGACCCCCATATCCGTCCTGGCCAGCCTGCATGAAAGCCGACCCCTGGGGGGGCGTTTACCTTGCACGCGGCCGACTCGGGTTTGATCCCCGGCATCCCAAATGGTACCCCCAGCACCGCCAGGAGTAATTCCTGAGCGAAGACCCTGGAGTAACCCCTGAGAGACGCCGGGTGTGACCCCCCCCAAAAAAAAAAAGCCGGCCGGTCCCCAACGGCCGGAACCTTTCCTTCCACTACACCTGAGCGCGGCCAAGCAGCCCGGCCCGGGAAGGCTCGTGGCGGGGCGGGGTCTTGGCGCCAGGCCCCGCCCGCCCCCCCGCCCCCGGCCCCGCCCCGGCCCCGCCCCGGCCCGCCGCGCGCCCGCAGCCCCGGCGCTGCCCAGCACGGCGAGAGCAGGTGGCCGCCGCGCGCTGCTGCGTCTCCGCCCGCAGGTAAGTGCGCGGTCGCGGGCTGGCCCACGCCGGAGACCTCGAGGGCAGCGCGAGAGCAAGACAGCCCCTGCCACCTGCCCCTGTGCCGTCGTCTCGAGCCTGAGACCTCCCCTCCCCGGGGACAGGGAGGGACCCTCTGGGCTCCGCTCACACTTGCTGGGCGTCTGGCTGGGGCCAGCGAACTCCGGGGAGTTTGGAGAGCCCAGGGCTGGCCGTCCCAGACGGACCGCAGCAGCAGGGGCGACTCGCAGGTGGTGGCTTCGGGGCTCTGCAGCTCCCAGCCCCTTCCTGCTCAGCACCCCCCGATGGGGAGCTTCAGGGGCTTCTGTTGTGTGGGCAAGGGCGGCGAGGCCCGCTGCACAGCGGAGTCGGCGAGTCCAGAGCACCGAACCCTTGGCGTAAATCTAGGTTCAAGTGGCCGTGGCGGGGTGGGGTTGGGGGGCAGGGACAGCTGTCCCCCTTAACCAACTAGTCGCTCTTTTCTCTGCACTAGCCTCAGAGGCCTGCGCAGAAGTGGGTTTTACTGCGTCTGCACCTCCCTGTTGGAACGGGGCTACCAGGGTCTCCAGGAAGGCTTCCTGGAAGAGCAGGTCCGGGGCTGGCAGCTCAGATCGTGGAGCGGTGGGAGAGGCAGAACTGAGCCTTGATGGGGCGGAGCGGAGAAGCTCAGATGCGAGACCCAGGCTCTGTGCCTTTGTCTGCGCTCGCCCTGCTGCTCCCGCCGAGCTCACGGTAGAGCTGCCTTTGCTGAAACCTTCTTCCCTTGCGCCTGGGCTGGCTTCTTGCATGGGAGGCATAGTGCTGGTGTGGGGCAAGGTGGTTCTTAGGGGTAAGTAGGTGTGATTAGAAGCAAAGCAAATTGGGGCGGAGCGATAGCCCAGCGGGTAGGGCGTTTGCCTTGCACGCAGCTGGCCTGTGCCGGCCCGGGTTCCATCCCTGGCATCCAATATGGTCCCCGAGCACCGCCAGGAGTAATTCCTGAGTGCAGAGGCAGGAGAAACCCCTGAGCATTGCCGGGTGTGACCTCAAAAACAAAAAACAAAAACAAAAAAACAACAAAATGTTCTTGTACGCTTTTTGGGTCATACCTGGCGCTGCTCAGGGTTTTTACTTCTGGTTCTGTACTCAGGAATCACTCCTGGAGGCCCTTGGGAAGGACCATTTGGGATGCTGGGGATTGAACCCGGATTGGCTGTGTGCAAGGCAAACAGCTTTTTCTGCTGTACTATCTCTTCACCCTCAAAGACTTGATTTCTTTTTTTTTCCCTTGCTTTTTTTTGGTCACACCCGGCAATGCTCAGGGGTTTCTCCTGGCTCTTTGCTCAGGAATTACTCCTGGCGGTGCTCGGGGACCATATGAGATGCCGGGAATCGAACCCGGATTGGCCGTGGTGCAAGGCAAATGCCCTATCCGCTGTGCTATCACTCCGCCCCAAAGACTTGATTTCTACCACGTCTATTTTTAGTGTGATACTGAACATGTTTCTGAGTGTTTGTTGTGTGTGTGTGTGTGTGTGTGTGGAGGGACCATACCCAGTGGTGTTCAGAGATGACTCCTGCTTCTCTGCTCAGCTCCTGGCAAGCCGTGGAGACCTTAGGGTGGTACCAGGGCTTGAACCTGGGCCAGCCGATTACACTGTAAAATCTCTTCAGCCCCTTGACAAGTTTCTTAATGTCTTTGAGTTCTCTTCCTCGCCTGTTAAGTGGGGATAATCTGGCCCCCACCACAGTGGGGAGGTCGAGGGGATGAGTGAGACTCAGCTCCTAGAGTGCTCGATGAGTGTATGCTCCTGTGTAAGACGCAAAGCCCATCATGAGGTCCCTCCACCATTCCTTGCCAGCCTGGCCCCCATTTGCATTGCCCAGCGCCCCTTGCTGCCAGGGAGAACAGCGGGGTACCCATCAGGGCAGAAACCAGGGCTAGTAGAAACCCACAGGGAACTGTACCCCCCCGGGCACAAAATTCTGGCTTTGAGGTGGAGTGTGGAGAAACGCCGACTCCTTCCCTCCCTGCCCTCTCCCCACCGCCTCTTCAGAAATCTCCCAGTTGGAACCAAGCGTGCAAAATTTTTCCAGGAAGATAAATAGCGCAAGTGACTGAAGGGCTTGTTCGGGGTGGCCCTCCCGTGGAAAGACAGACCCAGCGGCTGGCTGGATCCCCGGAGGCTGGGGAAAGGCTGTCCGTCAAGCCTTAAGCCGGGGCAAGATAGGGGGTGCGTGCCCTAGTCGTGCTTTCAGGGGTTCAGATCTGGCCACACTCTGGTCTCCAGGTAGATGAGGCAGCTTAGGGCACAGGGAATGGGCCCCTGAACCCCCATCGAGACCAGGTGCTCTCTCAGCTACTGTTTCTCCCTTGCAAGCCTCTCCCCAGGTCCCGCTTTTCTGACTCTAGCATGCACACCCCAAGATCTTAAAGACCACTGAGGGGCTGCCATTAGTTGGAGTGAAGGCAGATCAAGGAGGGGGCTCTGCCCATCTCGGGCGCTGAGTCCTCACAGAGCAGGAAGCAGCTGGTGTTGGAAGGCTTGGGATGGTGGGTGCTGGGAGCTGGGTGGGGAGCGCAGCCCCTCCTCACACAGCCCCTTGTTCTCCCATAATACCCCAGCCATGAGAGAAAAGGACCTGGAACCTTCCTACAGAACGTTATGGGGTCGGAGTGATAGACAGCGGGGAGGACGTTTGCCTTGTAGCGCCGTCGACCCGGGTTCAATCCCTGGCATCCCATATGGTCCCCTGAGCAGCGCCAGGAGTATTTCTGAGTGCAAAGGCAAGAGAAACCCCTGAACTTCGCCGGGTGTGGCCCAAAAAAGAAAAAAAAAAAAAGTTATGAAGCTGTGTTTGTCCAGGAGGGAGGTTTGAGCATAATGAAATGGAGTTGTTTTGTTTATTTTGTTTTTCTAATTTTGGGGTCACACCCGGCAATGCTCAGGGGTTTCTCCTGGCTCTGCACTCAGGAATTACTCCTGGCAGTGCTTGGGGACCATATGGGATGCCGGGAATCGAACCCCGGCCAGCATGGGGCCGCCGCGTGCAAGGCAAATGCCCTACCTGCTGGGCTATCTCTCCGGCCCCTGGCAACCTGCTTTTTCACTTTGGGTGGGAGCACACCCAGCAGTGCTCAGGGCTGACTCCGAGCTCTGTGCTCAGGGATTACTCCTGGCAGGGCTCCGGGGACCATGTGGTACCAGGAATCGATTCAGAGTCTGCCGGATACAAGGCAAGCGCCGTCCGTCTCTCTGGCCCTTCCCACTACTTAGACAGGTACAGGGACCCCAGCTGTTCTTTTTTTTTCTTTTTGGGTCACACCGGCAATGCTCATGGGTTACTCCTTGCTCTTCGCTCAGGAATTACTCCTGGTGGTGCTCGGGGGATCATATGGGATGCCGGGAACTGAACCCAGGTCGGCGCGTGCAGGGAAAATGCCCTCCCGCTGTGCTATCGCTCTGCCCCCCCCCCAGCTGTCCTTTAGCTGCAGAGTCAGGAAGTGTTAAGAATAGGCCTAGCAGCCCGTGACCCAAGCTGCCGTTTGTGGAATTCCTTCCTGCTCTCGCCCCCCAGTATGAAAGAAAGCCCCCTCTAAAACAGCACAGGAAACGTTCCCTGGACCGAGAAGGTGTTTCAAGGTGAAATGAAGAATGTCAGCTGTCACCGGCTCGCCCCTTGGGCCTGCTGACCTCATTCTCCTCCCCAAAACTGGAACAGGGTTGAAATGAATCTTGAAATGCTTGAGAAAAGAGTGAGGCTGACGCTGGCCAGGCTGGTCTTCTCTGGTGGGGCGAGCAGCGAGGAGGGAGCCAAAGGGGGCTACAGCCGGGTGGGAGGGGTCAGGGGACGGAAGTTAGAGTTGCGGGGGAAGGAGCAGTGGCTGTGATCACGGCTCAACCCCAGGGAGCTGCGCCCTCCTCCGGGAGGGGGCCCTGTGTGTGGTCAGCAGAGCAGGTGGGGCCAGCTGGCCAGGCGGTGGGCGTCACCCCTGGG
Organism: Cryptotis parvus; assembly: GCA_021461705.1. Taxonomy (NCBI): domain Eukaryota; kingdom Metazoa; phylum Chordata; class Mammalia; order Eulipotyphla; family Soricidae; genus Cryptotis; species Cryptotis parvus. The sequence goes on from JAJIBD010035894.1 coordinate 6,797, forward strand.
AAGCAGTGACTGACACGTGGGTCCCCACCGCATGGCGCGCCCTGTGGCACCTGTGTCACCGTCTGTTTGGAGCAGCCACGAGGCTCCTGTGGCTCCCAGACTGGAGCCTGGATTAGCCCGAGGAGCTCGATGGCCTGGACACGCCCTCACGCTGTTCTCAGGTCGCACCTGCCATCTGCATGGGCATAGACTCTCCCCCCCCCCACACACACACACACACACACGGGCCGCGTCAGGCGTGGCTCCCCCTGCTGGTGAACCCCAGCCCTGCAGGTGGCTCCCCGGTGACTTTCCTTCTTGCTTGCCTCACCAGCCCCAGCTGGTCTACACGCTCAACTCGGTTTACTTGAGTGTGTGGGGGGAGAGGGGGTGACAGGGACCCGTGGTTGGTGCTGGGGACAAAAGGAGGCAGTGCTGCCCTCCCGGGGTCCCCGCAAACCCCACCCGCCTCCGTGTTCTGAGGTCCCAGTCTCTAGCCTGAAAGCTGGTCAGTGGCCGCTGAGGGCTGGGCACCCCTGCCCCTCACGTCCTGCTCTCTTTACCTGAGTGTCTATTTATTTTTTATATCTCCCTGTCCCTTTCTCCCCGCCTTACCATACCCCTCCCACTAGGGGTCTCTGTCTCTATTTTTCTTCCGGGTTTTGGGGCCACACCAAGCGATGCTCAGGACTGACTCTGACTCTGTGCTTAGGGGTCACTCCTAGAGGGGCTCAGGGCACCGTATGAGCTGCCGGGGATCGGACCAACGTGGCTTCGTGCAAGGCTCATGCTTTTCCTGCCGTCCCTGCGGCTCCGGCCGCGTGTGTGTCTCTGTCCTCTGTCTCTCTGTGGCCCTTTCCCGCCTTGGCCTCTCTGGCTCTCTGGGCTTGGGCACCCTCTTGGCCCCGTTGTCCTGTCTACGCTACCCGCACCTCTGGGCGTGCTCCATGGCTCTCTCTGTCTTACTCTCAGGAGTTTCTATTGCTCTGGCTCTATTGCTCTTGCTCTCTGGCCCCTCTCTGTCTTACACCCCGGGATGGGGCACCTGCATGTGTACACGAAGGGGGCAAAGCTGTCGGGGCAATGCAGGGGCCACCCTCTGGGGCCCCCTAGACTGCAGGCTTAGACAGGGAAGGGGCCATCAAGGGCAGTTTGCAGAGAACAGGAATTGGCATGTGTCCCCTGGGCTCCTTTGCTGAGAACTGGAGAATGAGCATCTTCAGTTCCCCAACTCAGAAATCTTTTTCTTCTTTTTTTCTTTTTTGAGTCATACTCAGCAATGCCCAGGGGTTACTCCTGGCTCTGCACTCAGGAATTACTCTGGCGGAGCTTGGGGACCATATGGGATGACGGGAATCAAACCCAGGTTGGCAGCATGCAAGGCAAACACCCTCCCTGCTGTGCTATCACTCCGGCCCCAAACTCAGAAATCTTTTTGTTTATCTTTTATTTTGGGGCCACACCTTGCGGTGCTCAGAGCTTACTCCTAGCAGTGCTCGGGACCACCATGGCGTGCCAGGGATCAAACCGGGTCATCAGCTGGCACAGGATTGACGGCCCTGTCGGACAGAGCTGACCGGACTGGCCCGTAGCCGAGAGCAGGGTGCTGGGGCTGTGGCGGGAAGCCCCCTTCGGAAGGATGTTGACCCCAGTGGAGCTGAATCGACACTTTTCTTTTTCCTCGAAGCAGCCAAGCTCCTCTCCCAGCCAGGCCCTGCTTCCTGCTCCAGACCACTGTGGGGACCCCACCCTGCTCCAAACATTTCCGTCCACTGCCCCTCAGCCATGGGGCCTCTTCAAACAGCTTCTCCGCCTCCCAGGCCTCACCTCAGCGCTAGCCGCACAGGAGCGGCTCTGTTGGCTGTTTGTTTCTTTGACCAAAGCGGGTGTGGGCCGTCTCTCACTTCAGATGCCCTGGCCGGGCCTCCAGGCCCCTTTGAGCCCTGTGGCCTGGCAGTGCCCTCCCCACTCCCATCCGGTAGCCTCCTCTACCTCCAGCTTCCGGCACCCACTTCATCTAAGGCCTATTTGTTTGTTTTAGGAGCCACGCCGGGGATACTCAGGGCTTACTCCTGCCTCTGCGCTCAGGGATCACACCTGGTCGGGCTCCTGGGACCGTATGGGGTGATGGGGTTCAAACCCAGCTTGGGTCCATCAAGGCGAGCTCCCTCCCCGGTGTTCTATTGCTCTGACTCCTGTCTGAGGCCTTGTTGATTCACACATTTGAACCGCTTCCCCTCAACCCCCATCCCGCCACGGGCTGAAGAAGGAGCCAGAACACCCGCATGCTCCCAACCCTCACCTAAGGGAGAGCAAACGCCTGGAGCTTGGGTTGGAAAACACTTGCTTTGTTTTTCCTCCGGAGCCTCCCAGAGAGAAACATGGGGTGTGGTCTTCAGAATATGAGCAAAGGACGGAGAGATAGTCAGATGAGCTGAATTAGACTTGGCTTGCAAGACCTTTTTGGGGCTCCATCCCCAGCACCACACGTTCCCCCAAAGGGCCCCTTGAGCGGCCCCCAGAGCCCGTTGCTGAGAGTGTCCCCTGGGCATCACTGGGTCTGGCCCCAAACAGCCCTGAAGGATAAAGTGGTTGCAGTGAGCTGGGGATAAGGTGCTTGCCTTGTGTGCAGCCTCCGGAGTGACCCTGAGTACAGAGCCAGGGCCCCGGAACACTGCCGAAGTAGCCCCAACACTCTACCCCAAAGAAGAATGTGGATGATTCCATCCTACCTGCCGGTTTGTGATGGACACAGAGTGAAACTTAACGGAAGCTAGCATTTTCTCTCTTGTGTGTGTGTATTTCTGTGTGTGTGTTGATTTTGTGATCTGTCTTTGTGTCTTTGTGTGTGTGTGTGTTTGTGTGTGTGTGAGAGGAAACCTGTGCGTGCGTGTGGGGGGGTGTGTCGGAGGCTCACTGGGCATGGGATTAGGTGCACTCAGCAATACTCAGGGGTTAATCCTGGCTCTGTCCTCAGAAATCACTTCTGAGGGTGGACGACAATTTTCTGTGCCGGGATTGAATCCAGGCCACCACATACATGCGAGGCAAATGCCAGACCCACTGTGCTTCCAGCTCCCTACGGCAGCTTTTCTTTTTCTTTCTTCTTCTTCTTTTCTTTTTTTTTTTCCTTTTTGGGTCACACCTGGCAATGCTCAGGAGTTACTCCTGGCTCAGTTACTCAGGAATTACTCCTGGTGGTACTCTGGGGTTTTCTGGGGCTGGAGCGATAGCACAGCGGGAGGGTGTTTGCCTTGCACGTGGCCCACCTGGGTTCAATCCCCGGCATCCCATATGGTCTCCCTGCACTTCCAGGAGTAACTCCTGCGTGTGGAGCCAGAAGTAATCCCCTAAGCACCATCAGGTGTGACCCGGAAATTATTTTTCCCTTTTATTTTATTGAATCACCGTGAAATGCAGTTACAAAGTTGTTTATGGTTGGGTTTCAGTCATCAATGTTCCATCACCCATGTACAATTCCCACCACTGATGTCCCAGATATCCTCAGCCCCCCCCCCGAGTCTCTATGGGACACCCCGTTCTTCTCTCTCTGACTGTCTCTGGATCCGCTCTCTGTCTCTGTCTCTCTCTGTCTTTGTGTCTCCCTGTCTCTGTCTCCATCTCCGTCTCTCTGTCTCTCTGTCTTTCTGTGTCTCTGTCTCTCTGTCTCTGTCTCCGTCTCTGTCTCTCTCTGTCTCTGTCTCTCTCTGCCTTTGTGTCTCCCTGTCTCTCTGACTCTGCCTCCATCTCTGTCTCCATCTCTCTCTGTCTCTCTGTCTCTCTCTCTGTCTCTGTCTCTATCTCTCTCTGTCTCTCTCTGCCTTTGTGTCTCCCTGTCTCTCTGTCTCTGTCTCCATCTCTATCTCCATCTCCGTCTCTCTCTGTCTCTCTGTCTCTCTCTGTCTCTCTGTCTCTGTCTCCGCCTCTGTATCCCCTCTGTCTCTGTCTCTCTGTCTCTGTCTCTGTCTCCGTCTCTCTCTGTCTCTCTATCTCTGTCTCCATCTCTGTCTCTCTCTGTCTCTGTCTCCGTCTCTGTCTCTCTATCTCTCTGTATCTGTCTCACTATCTCTCTGTCTCTGTCTCTCTATCTCTCTGTCTCTGTCTCTCTATCTCTCCATCTCCATCTCTCTATCTCTCTGTCTCTGTCTCTCTATCTCTCTATCTCCGTCTCCGTCTCTGTTTCTCTCTGTCTCTGTCTCTCTCTGTCTCTGTCTCTCTATCTCTCCATCTCCATCTCTCTACTCTCTGTCTCTGTCTCTCTATCTCTCCGTCCCTCTGTCTCTCTGTCTCTCTCTCCTTTTGGGCGTTATGGTTTGCAGTGCAGGTGCTGAGATTATCATGCTTGTTCCTTCCCCTCCCTCAGCCTCCGTCTTGTCCAGTGTGATCTCTCCCCAGCTCTCATCGTCACAGTGGTCCCTTCTCCATCCTAGCTGCCCTCGCCCACCACCACTTGTGGCAGCTTCCAACCATGGACCATTCCTCCTGGCCCTTGTTTCTACTGTCCCTAGGTAGAGCAGTGTTTTCTTTTCTTTTTCTTTTTTTGCTTTTTTGGGTCACACCCGGCGATGCTCAGGGGTTACTCCTGGTTCTGCACTCAGGAATCACTCCTGGCGGTGCCGGGGACCATATGGGATGCCGGGATCAAACCTGGGCTAGCACAGGCCGGCCGCGCAAAGGCAAATGCCCTACCCGCTGGGCTATCGCTCCGCCCGGAGAGCAGTGTTTTCTGATGGGGTCGGGACCCCTTTGCTCTGAACAGAGTGGTCTCCCAGGCGCCCCTGGGGCCTTTCCCTCCCAGGATTTCATCAGGGACAGAATTCTCATCTGTCAGTGCCAAGGCGGTAACAACGTCTCCACTGGCCCAGGTTCAGGCCTCGAACCCGGGCCTCTGTCGCCTCTGCAGTCAGGCGTCCTCCTGCCCAGCCGGAAGAGCCCCCGCCACAGCCGTTTCTGGACTCTGGTCCACCCTCCCACCCCCTCTGTACTTCCTCCCTCCCCACGGTCTCTTCTGTCTTCACCTGGCTGTGACGGAGCCTCCTGGTGTCCACGTGTGGGGGCAGGGCCGGGAGGGCAGAACGCAGCATCCTCATGCCCTGGTTCTGGGCACTGTTGGCCTAGTTAGCCGCGCCCAGAGGGGACAGGAGCTCCAGGGACGCCTGGGGGACGTCACTCTCTGGGCGCGAGTGGGACCGTGTCTAGGCTGCGGCTGGGGATGGCTATTCTGGGGCTGCAGGATGAGGTGTGGAGGTGGAGAGGCCTGGGTGGGGGGGCTCAGGAGGCGTCCCCAAATAGCCTGGGCAGCAGCGCCAAGCCTGGGACTGGGGTAGCCCAGCCGGGAGCAGCTGGCCCGTTGGCAAGTGGGCCTGGACCTTGGGAGCTGGGGAGGGGGACAGGCAGGGAGCAGGGCTGCTCTGGGCTTCTGCTTGGAGTTCGGTGTCAGGAGTAGGGAGACAGGTGAAGCCGCCACACTGCTGTCCTCCCCTTCCCGGGCTTGAATGAGTATTCGACCCATGTTTATCGGGCCCCTAACATGCCTTATGCCTGCAACGCCTGGCCCCAGAGTTCAGGGAGGAGCAAAGGGGGCTCTAAGAGACTGCTAATGAGGCGGAGGAAGGGGAGAAGGAGCAAGGAACTCCAGGGAAGGGGTGCAGGAAGCAGGGAGTGGGGTGCTCCCGAGGGAGCAGCTTCTCCTGGGAGCTGAGCGAGAGGAGAAAGAGCCCAGTGTGGCTGGGCAGCGTGAGTCGGGTCGGAGCCCGGGCATGTGGGCGGACGTTTTCACCCCCAAGGATGTTTTGAATGCAAACATTTTCATCCCAAACACACCAACACTGAAGACTTGTTCAGAAAATAATTTCAGTTGGAACTTTATTTCTTAAACTTCATTCCTTGATCGGCTTTTTCCATGTTTCCTCTAGGGTTCAGTTAAACCAATTTCCATATTATTTGTGTATTTGTTTGGGGTCTCCGGAGGCTGGGATGTCTTCCTAGTGGTCTTCAGCCTGTGGGCTGGCAGTTTAAAGGGCCCCATGGGGCCAGGAACTACGCAGTGTTCCTTTGGGACCTCCTCAGGGGAGCACGTGCTGCCAGGGTCCAGCTGGGCACCGACACAGGCGAGGCAGTGCCATAGGGCCTATATTTAATACCTCTCTGGCCCCACAATTTTTTAATTCCATTTTAGGGGGCTGTCACAGTAGTACAATGGGTAGAGCACTTGTCTTGCACAAGGCTGACCGGGTTCGATCCCCGCATCCCATATGGTTCCCCGCGCAACTAGGAGTAATTCCTGAGTGCAGAGCTAAGAGTAACCCTGAGGGGCCGGCGGAGCGATAGCACAGTGGGTAGGGTGTTTATCTTGCATGCTGCCGACTGGGTTACATCCCCAGCATCCCATATGGTCCCCGAGCACTGCCAGGAGTAATTCCTGAGCACAGAACCAGGAGTAACCCCTGAAGATTGCTGGGTGTGACCCCCACCCAAAAAAAAAGCAGTGATCCCTGAGTTCAAAACTGGGAGTAGCAAAAAAAAAAAAAAAAAAACTGGGAATAGTCCTGAGCATCGCGAGATGACCCAAAACTGAACCAACCGAAAAACTCCTGACCTTAGTCTTTGCTATTGTGCAGTTGACTGGGACACTATGTGGGAAAATTAAATTTTGTTGGTTTTGTTGAGGTTTGTTGTTATTGTTGTTGTTGTGGAGGTAGTTTGGGCCATACCTGGTGGTACTCGGGACTTAGTCCTGCCTCTGTGCTAGGGATCACTCCTGATAACAGCTGGGGGATCCTCTGGGACGGGCCTCTGTGCTAGGGATCACTCCTGATAACGGCTGGGGATCCTCTGGGACGCTGGTTTGGTGGCGTGCAGGGCAGGCTGCTGTGCCTACGCCCAGCCCAGGAGATTTAAAATTTGAGAGGAAAGATGGTGGGGCCAGAGGGATAGCCCAGCTGGGGCACTTGCCTTGCGTGTAGCTGACCCGGTTTCACACGGGCACCCCATATGGTCCCAGGAGTCCCACTAGCCCCTTCTCGGCCCCAGCCCCAGCAGTGCTCATAGGTGGGGCATCCTCTGAGTATCTGAAGAATTGAGTCCTGCCAGGAGACCCATAAGGGAAAGCACAAGGTCGGGACCAGATCCCTCAGGATCTATAAGCAAAGGAGCGAAGCTGGGACCAGATCCCTCAAGATCTATAAGCAAAGGAGCCGAAGCTGGGACCAGATCCCTCAGGATCTATAAGCAAAGGAGCAAAGCTGGGACCAGATCCCTCAGGATCTATAAGCAAAGGAGCGGAGCTGGGACCAGATCCCTCAGGATCTATAAGCAAAGGAGCGAAGCTAGGACCAGATCCCTCGGGATCTATAAGCAAAGGAGCGATGCTGGGACCAGATCCCCCCAGGATCTATAAGCAAAGGAGCGGAAGGGACCAGATCCCTCGGGATCTATAAGCAAAGGAGCGATAAGCTGGGACCAGATCCCTCAGGATCTATAAGCAAAGCGAAGCTGGGACCAGATCCCTCGGGATCTATAAGCAAAGGGAGCGAAGCTGGGACCAGATCCCTCAGGATCTATAAGCAAAGGAGCGAAGCTGGGACCAGATCCCTTGGGATCTGTAAGGAAAGGAGCAAGATGGACACCAGATCCCTCAAGATCTGTAAGGTTTCTCCGGGAACCATGGGGGAACTTCTGACGCTTTTTAGGCAGGAGGGTGAGGAAGGGGAGGTGGGCCGGAGGGAGGGCAGGGAGGCTGGCCAGGAGGCCGAGGAGGGACAGACTGAAGGACGCCCAGGGAGGCCGAGAAGAGGCGCGTGTCTGCCCCGCTCCCTGAACCCCACATGCCCTCCCCACGTGCACAGTGACCTCAGCGCCTCCCTTCCACAGAGCCTGGCTCTGGCGCTTTACACAGGGTGGAGACCAGGAGCTGGGGTGTTTTCCTGGGGGCTCCCACTCCCAGGCTGTCTCCTGGCTGGGTGCCGCCGAGGGAGGGTCAGGGACGCCCTGCCGAGGTGTGGGGGCCAGCAGGGCGGGGGACGGCTCTCCACCCAGAGCACGAGACTGGAGGCCAGGCTGACCCAGACACTGCCTGCTTGTGCAGTGTGTGGCTCCGAGCACAGGGTGTGACCCCGGGCAGGCCACAAAGGGAGCTCTATGCTGTGGGGCTCGCTGTCTACCTGGGCCAGGCCTGGCTCCGGGAGGGCAAAGGGAGGTGGGCCGGAGACTCCGGAAGACACAGCCTCGGCTTCTCTCCTGGACCCTCCGGTCTCGCCAGCCTCTCCCCATCAAAGGAATTGGACTTGACAGCCCAGCGGGCAAGGCACTGGCTGACCTGGGTTTGATCCCCTGCGCCCCGTAGCCCTCTAAACCCACCAGGAGTGATCACTAAGCAAAGAGCCTGGAGTAAGCCCTGGGCACCACCAGGTGTGGCCCAAAACCAAAAACCAGAAAGCAACGTAGTCCCAGAATGCATTGCGCTGACCTGCTAACAATGGACCATCTTCCTAGATTCATGAATTTTTAACATCATTCGACAAACACGCCTAGGGGCGTACCATGCACCTGTTTGCTGGACACTTTTCAAATATTGACTCCCTAATCCCTGTACCAACTCTCTAACAGAAGCACTGTTAGAGGGCCTCCTTCTGTGCCTTCTGTGCCTTTCCAATGCTCCAGTGTATTCTTCCTTCTCTTACCAGAGGGGAAACTGAGGCCCAGCAGGTCCAAGGTCAGCCGGGCAGGTGGGTAAGAGGTAGGCTTTGAGCCCTGGCAAATGGGCTCTGTGCTATTTCCCAAAAGGAAGGTGCCCCAAGGGGTCTGTGACCTGCATTCAGAAAGGGGCTATTAGGAGCACATCGCTTCAGGGACAGAACTGCGTGGCAGGGCCAGAGACAGTCCAGCAGGCAGGGCACTTGCTTTTCACGTGGCTGCCACAGGTTCGATTCCCAGCACCCCGTGGTCCCCGGAGCCCTTCCAAAAGTGATCGTTGAACATAGAGCCAGGAGTGAGGTCTGAACCCCACCAGGTGTGGTCCGAAACCAAAACAGAGGGGAGAAAAAGGCATGGTTTTTTTTTTTTCTTTTTTTTTTTGCTTTTTGGGTCACACCCGGCAATGCTCAGGGGGTTACCCCTGGCTCTACACACCAGGAATTACTCCTGGCGGTGCTCGGGGACCATATGGGATGCGGGGATCGAACCCGAGCCAGCTCAGGCTGGCCGCTGTAAGGCAAACGCCCTACCCGCTGGGCTATCGCTCCGGCCCCAGGCATGGTCTTTTGCATGGCCCTGGGAGGAAGAAGGCCAGGTCAGTACAAGGAATCCTGGGAAGTTTCCCAGGTAGGAGGGGGTGGGAGAAGCAGGACCCCCAGGAGGGTCACTGCCCAGCCACCCTCGCCCAGTTGTGGGGCAGCCTTGATCCCTAGAGGCTGGGGTAGATTAGGGATTCTCTCAAAGCTGACCTGTTCACGATGGAGTGCTGGGGTCTGTTCACGATGGAGTGCTGGGGTCTGTTCACGATGGAGTGCTGGGGGTCTGCAGGACAGAAGTCCCCAGGTCCGGAAGCCCAGGGTTTAGCCAGCTGTGAAGCGTGGACCTGAGTGATGGAAACTTTAACCTAAGGGCCAGAGGGTAGCGACACCGCCAGGCCCCATGCTGAGCACAGGGAGCACATGTGGGCGGGAGCACACGAGTGCCCGCAGGGGTGACCTATGTGGACAAGGCCGGGGCAGTTCTCCAGGGATCCGGACACCCCCGTCCCCCCCCTCATTCCCCAGCGCCCGCTCCATGGTAGAGACCGCGGGGACCCCACTGAACAAACCAGAGCCTCCGCCCTGCCCTGCCGGCGGGCTACCGAGCTCAGACTCCAGCCGGGCCCCTGCAGCCCTCCAGACCCAGGCAGGCAGGGATGGGCTCCTGAGCTGGACAGAGCCGCTGCCCGCGGGCGTCTGTGGACCCTCAGGCTGGATTTGAAAGGTTCCTTCATGGCCTGCCCTGGGCTCCCCGACTGAGCCAACCCCAGAGGAAAGCGCCTTGATGTGGTCAGCGGCTGCTTCCTGGCCAGAGGGTGGACTGCGGCCATGCCATGTCTCCC
>JAJIBD010035895.1:0-29181 GCA_021461705.1 Cryptotis parvus
GCGGGGGCGACCAGAACAGCGGACCTACAGGGACAGCTGTCCTGTCTGTCCAGCTCAGGTTGGAGCCAGGGGCACTGGCGGCCACCGAGGCCCCAGGCGCGGACATGGGGCAAGATCTCCGGTCTCAGAGCCCCCCCACCCACCCCAGGCCCCGACTCTGAAAGGTTCCAGCTGCCCGACTGCCTGGAGCCAAGCTCTGAACCTGCAGCCGCCGCAGGGGTAAGGCGGAGTTTGGGGGTGCCCTCCCTCCCAGGCAGACTCACCCCAGTGGGAAGCCGCTGCCCCCCGCCCCCGAGGCACCCACCTGGCGTCAGGAGCGCACTGGAAGCAGTCGCCGGGTTCACCGCGAGGCTTCCTGGGTGGGTGCCAGCCCCAGCCGCTGCCTAGACCCACATCTGGGTGACTCGCGGAGCTGGGTGCCCCCCTCCACCCGCTGCCCTCCCGACCTGCTGAGCCGCTCTGCTCCAGGGCTCCAATCAAAGTCTCTGTCCTCTGCTCACGGCGCCCACCAGGCCTCGCGCTTTACGGAGGCTTGAGACCTCGAGGCCTCCGCCCGCTAGGTCCTCCGGAACCAAGCTTCCCCCAGGCAGTGAGTCCCGGCTGGAGCTGAGGCGGAAGCACGGCAGAGAAGGGGCTCAGCCACCGGCCCCAGGGGCGGGGCTCTCCCCGTTCAGGCTCCTACGGCAACTCTGGTCTGTGAAGGCGGCTCCCAAACATCATCATCAGGTCCTTACTGTGTGCCGGGCTCTGTGCTAAGAGAGATTTAGCCAGGAAGCTCCTGGAATCATAGCAAGGAAGATTCCAGAATCTTCTAGAAAGTTCTCAGAAAGTTAGTGTGCTTGGTCATGGGCCCTGTGTTATAGCAGCCAAGGCGCCTGAAGGCCCCACGTCTTCCGGAGCAGGCTGTGAAAATCTGGTGCATTGTGACAAATGCCCCTGCCTGTGCGTTTACCTTACTCTCCATTCTGTCCCGCGGGCCCACACGCGTCCTGTCTCCCCTCCCCTTGGCCCCAGCCCCACGGCCTGGGCCCCAGTGTGGGTGCAGGGTGCCCCATGGATGGGCGGTGACCCCGGGGCCCTGTCCTGGGAGCTCAGGCCCATATTGGGGGGACCCCAAAGGTTCAGTGGGGAGCAGGCAGCCCCCAGCACCAGTGGCTTCTCTGATGCTGAGGCTGTGTTGTCTGAGCACCTCTGGGCCATTTCAGGAAGGCCGTAGGCATCCGGCCCCCGTGGGGTGAATGACCCCAGCTGTCTGGGGTCACGGTCACCTGGACGGTGTCTGCCCTTATCTCGAGGCTGGATCTCTGGGTCACCAGCGCGAACCCCGCCATAAAGCTCGCCCTTTGTGCACAGCGGTTTATGGGAGCCGGCCGCCGCTTCCTTCCCCAGAACCGACTAGGAAGGGCCGGGCGGGGCCGCACAGCTCATCGGCCACAGGGTCGCTCGAGGTCAGTGCCTGGCGCCCAGGTCAGGCTTGCAGCCTCGGGTCCCCGCACCCCCCCAGGGGCCCCGTCCGCACAATGCCCCCGCCCTGCGCCCAGGCTGGTTGGTCCCTTGGCACCCGCCTGTCAGCTTCTCCTGAGCCTGCTCTGAGGAGGGAGCGGAGAAGAGTCCTCTGGGGGGAGGCCACAGCTGTTAAGCATCACCTGCCACATCCGTGCGGCCATCGTCCGGCGTCCGGCGTCCAGCGTCTGCCCGACCATGCGTCCAGCGTCTGTGCCCGCCGCCACGGCCGTGCGTCCAGCGTTAGTAGCGGCCATGCGTCCAGCGTCTGTGCCCGCCATGCGTCCAGCGTCTGTGCCGCCATCGTCCAGCGTCCATGCCTGGCCATGCCATCCAGCGTTCGTGCCGGCCATGCGTCCAGTGTCTGTGCCCGGCCATGCACCCAGCGTCCGTGCCCGGCCATGGGCGTCAAGCGTCTGTGCCCGGCCATGCGTCCAGCGTCTGTGCCCGCCATCGTCCAGCGTTAGATGCCGCCATGCGTCCAGCGTCCATGCCCGGCCATGCATCCAGCGTCGTGCCTGCCATGCGTCCGGCGCCCATGCCCGGCCATGCGCCCAGCGTCTGTGCCCGCCATGCGTCCAGCGTCTGTGCCCGACCATGCATCCGGCGTGCGTGCCCGGCCATGCGTCCAGCGTTCGTGCCGGCCATGCGTCCAGCGTCTGTGCCCGCCCGCGCGGCAGCCACGGCTGGTGCTTGCTCCCCCCTCATCCCCATGGCTCTCGCTCTGCCTGAGCTCCCAGTGGTGCCCTAGCACCTGCCCGCGTGCCCGGGAAGCCGCTGCCGTCCAGGTCGGGTCTGCGGAGCTCATTGTCCGGGCCACGGTGCCTCCTGCCCCATGCCACGACATCTGTCCCCAGAAAGATGATGCCACCCTCCGGGCCCTGTACCAGAGGGGAGGAGGGGAGAGAGGGAGAGAGGAGAGAGAGGGAGGGAGGCAGAGAGAGAGAGAGGGAGGAGGAGACCCTGGGCCCCACACGTGGCAGGCCATGTCTGCCTCTGAGCAGACACCCGTCTTTGCACCCATGTGAGCCTGTGCTGTAGGGTCCCACCCTGATGCGCTTCAGGGTGCACAGGCGAGCATTTTCCTCCCTCACGGGGAGGGCTCCCCAGCCACGATGCCGCACAGCAGAGGCTCAGCTCAGCTTCCTGCTGACCCCAGTGGGCCCCTGGAGATCCAGGTGTCTGCGCCTGCCCGCCTGCACCCCTTCCACTCCCCCATGAGCGCGGCAGGACCCGGCAGGATGGTGGGACCGGGCTGCTATACGCTCTGCGAGAGCCTAAGCTTCAAGCTGAGGCGCAGGACAAATCTTCAGGAAAATGTGGACAGCCCGGCGCAGGCGGCAGGCTGGTTCCAGATAATGTCCAGTTCTGCCCGTGAGTGCCAGTGGGCGGGGCAGGCCTAAAGCGCTTGCCTGGCCTGCACCAGCGTTAGCTCTACAGCGCCCGAGCTCTGCTAGGGGTCCCGGATGCCACAGAGTGGGGCTGGGAATCACCAGGACACTGAGATAGCGAAACAAGGTGAGGGCGGCGCGGCAGCACAGCGGGCGGCTTTGCCCTGCGCTGCCGGCTCGGGTTCGATCCCCGGCATCCCATATGGTCCCCGAGCACCTCCAGGAGTAATTCCTGAGTGCAGAGCCAGGAGGAACCCCTGAGCATGCCGGGTGTGACCCAAAAAGCAAAAAATTAAATTAAAAAATAAATAAAACAGAGGTGATGTCTGGGTGTCAACAAATTTCTGCCGTCCTTAGAATGCACCCTGGGAAAGCCAGGATGTGGCGGTCAGTTGTCCCTCTGTCCCCCAGCCTTGTCCCCAACCCCCGGCCGCCTGCTGCCCGTCCTCGGCTTCTGTGTGGGCCCGCCCACCGCTTAAGGACAGGCAGCCGGACTCGCGCTCGCGGTGCGGCTGCCAGAGCAAAGGGCAGGTCGCTGACCTGCAGGGCACTGCCCGGGCCACTGCCAGGAGTGCCCAGAAGCGCTGCTGACTCATGGGAACGAGACACCCCTGGGCCCCCCCAGGAAGCGCCTCCCGCCTCGCTACCGGGTTAATTATCCACCTGCCGTCACTGGTCCAGATCCAACAGCCTCCGCGGACAGCAGCGACCCCGGCCCAGGCTACACTGTCCACCCCAGTGCTGGCGGCTGTTTGTTTAGGTCAGGCCTTGCCTCTTGCGCTGTCAAGGGAGACTCTGGGACCGTGTGTGGTGCCGGGAACCCAACCTGGGTCAGCCCCACGCCTGGCCAGAGCCCTTCCCGCTGGGCTCCTCCCGCCAGGCTTCCTCCAGCCTTTAAACCTGGCGTTTGCTCCCCACAGTCAGAGACAGGCCCAGGGAGGGGGAAGAACAGGGTCAATGCCCGGCCCAGCTCCACCGCCTCCGGGGCTCACGGATCACTCCATTCCGCATGTGCCGACCTTCCCCATGGTGGGGGCAGTGGGGGAGAGTCACCCGCTCAGGGAGAGCCAGAGCACTGCGGGATGGGGAGGCCGCCCCTCCAGGGTGGCAAGTGTCCCGCCATCGTCTCTGTGTGTCCAGGGCGGCTCCTGACACTAGCCACGAGGGGACTCTGGCTGTCGGCTGCAGCAGACGGACCTGTGTGCGAGAAAACATGGCCGAGGAAGGACCCTCCAACCTGGGAGACCTCCAGGCCGAGGGGGCAGGCCTCACGCAGACATCCAGGGGACCTGCGGCTATGGGTGTGACTGGAGCCCCAGCGGCGCACATAGGCATGGCGTGGCGTGCACAGGACGCGTGCTCTCACGTGATGCCACGCTTGGGCACCACCGGACCCATGACACGCATGTACCTGGGCGTGCGTGCTGCATAAAGAGCCCTGAGACAGCGGGTCCCCCCCCCCTGAATTGGCACCCAGAGGAGGTGGCAGCTGTGGTGGGGGTTGGGAGGTCTTTGCTCCCCAAAGGCGGGCGCCACCCTCCCCCACACACGTGAGTCTGGGGGCTGCCATCCCCACCCAGAGCCTCAGAAACAAAGCCCCACCCCCACCCCAGGACCTCTGGGGTGGGGGCAGGGACAGGCACAGGGCAGGAGTGGTGGCCGCTGTCAGGCCGGCAGCGCCCCCTAGAGGCGGCTCTGCCTATCTCTGCTTACAGCTGGAGCCAGAGACATCAGGGACGAGGGGTGGGGACCAGGAGGGCTGAGGGACCTTCCAGGGTCCCTATGAGAACCCCCAGGGACAGCTGGGCTGGGGAGAGCAAGGCATGGGACCCCTGGCGCCCCACCTCCCCTCACCCTGCGAGGCTGCTCTCCAGGGCTCCAGCCCTGTTGTGGGAACACGAGCTGGTTCTCAGCTTCCCCAGAAAGGGGATGGAAGAGCATCAGGGGCGCTGTAGGACGACGGAGCGGATGGGCAGATGGACGGGCAGATGAGCGGGCAGATGGGCGGGCAGAGGACAGGGGACCCGGCTCCCCATCACGGTGTGACCGCCCTGGCACTGAGCCACCATGAACGAGGGACGGGGTGGGGGTCGCTGTTCAGGGACCCCCTGCCGCACTGCCAGTCTAAGGCTGGGCTCACCCAGAGACAGGGCTCTATGGGGGGCTGAAACACGGCCGTGTCCCCCCAACACTCAGCCCACCGCTGCCTGGGGCGCCGGCCCTCTCTGGAGGCGGGCAGGGAGGAGGCAACACTCCCCACAGCCCCCAGGCACTGGGAACTCCCTCCATTGGGGAAGGGTCCTGGGTGGGGACAGGCTGGGGCGGGGCTCACCCACGGCTGCCCCACTTCCCTGCACTTTTCTTCCGGTCAGGTCAATAGGCGCTTATCTCGGAGATCTTATCTTTGTCCTTGGGGATTCTGGAGCTGGCTCCCGGAGGACAGGAGGCCCTCAGGGCAATCCAGGTGCCTGGGACGGCCCAGGGTAGGGCCGTGTCTGTGCCCAGCTTAAGCTGGACGGTCACCTGCTTCACTGCAGTAGACTGCGGCGGCCCGCCCCAGCCCTGGCGGCTTGGGGTGGGGGGGGCAGCCTCAGGGGGCACCCAGAAACACTGACCCAGGCCCCGCAGGAGGCTTCCCCTTTCTTGGTCTTAGAGGTCCTGGTACTAGCAAGGCGCCCTGAGCACCTGCTTTGGGGTGACTGGTGCGGGGCGCAAAGAGCTGGGGGTTAGGGAGCAGATCACCGGGCCTAGGGTCGCCCCTGCGAGGCCTGTGCCGGCCCCCACTCCCCGCCTTCCTGCACTCCCCAAACGCAGGCTCTGGACGGGCTCGCGGTCAGGTGGGGTCAGCACGGTGGGGTAGGAGCCAAGGCCGGTGGCCACTACTCGCTATCTTCTGCCCCTCATGCTGGGAACACGCTTTGCTCTTGGCACAGCTGGGCCGCAGGGGCTCTGAGCGCCGGGCTGGGGCTCACAGAGACCCTGATCCAGAACAGGACCCTCAGCAGGAGGGAGGCCGGGGGCTGAGCCCAGGCACCTGCAGTGTCTGGGAACTACCCCTCCGCCCCATGGGGGCCCCAGGACTGTCCACTCAGTGGCTGGACGCCAGAGCCCTGGCCGCTGCGAGCAGCTCTCAGGGCTCAGGGCGGGGTCTGAGCCGCCACCAGGGTGCCTGCTTTACCCCAGATCCTCCAGAGGCAGACGAGGCCAGCTGAGGTTAGGGGCTGGTCTGAATTCTGGGTTCAGAGTAAGGAGGAAGCTGTGGACAGGCTGACCTTCAGGATGCCCCTAGCGCCAGGAGGCCTCTGGGGCCTGGCCCCGAGCCCCCAGGGCCAGGCTCCAAGGCCACTCGCGGAAGGCGCTCAGCCACCACCAGGGGGCAGCATCAGCGCAGGAGGTTCCTCCGGGTCCCCGGGGTGCTAACAGGGTGCTCCCAGCGTCACCCGGAGTTCACGTCACACACCAAGAGCCCCCCAAGATGAGCAGCCGCGAGAGGCAGAGGGCGGGACCTCCGGGCCCTGGGTCACTGTGTCCCACGCGCCACGCGACCTCGCCGCCTGCCTCGTTCCCGGCCCTCTCCCTGCAGGACCGGGCCGGGGCGGGACCCCACGGGGGGTACCAGGCTGCCTCGGCCCCCTTCCTCCAGCAGACCGCATGTCCCTGGTTTGCACACGCGTGCACACTGCACCTACGTGCACACATGCAGCACACACACATGGTGCCTCTCCCAGGCTGCACACGGGCATCACAAGGAGGCCATCCGGCGTCACTTATAAACAGTCTTCATCTGTCTGGGGCCCGGACCTAAGGCTGGTGGCCCAGCACTCAGACGCCTGCGTCTGCGGCCGCTCTGCGGTCACTGCGGCTGGACTCAGAGCTCCTGACTTCTGAAGCAGTTTGTGCTATTTCGGTCTCCGGAAGGTGCAGGCGGGTCCCCTGAGACTCCTGTGATGGGGCACAGAAGGGAAGCGAGGAAACGTGCTGGAGCGAGGGTGCGGGTGGGCGGGGGTGCGGGTGGGCAGGGGGGGGTGGGCGAGGGGCGGAGGGCGGTGAGCGGGTGCGGGTGGGCGGGAGGGGGCGAGGTGGGCAGGCGGTAGCGCGGGTGGGCAGCGTGTACAGGGTGGGCAGGGAGTGCGGGGTGGGGCAGGGGTAGCGGGGGTCAGTTGTGAGGTGGGCAGCAGGGGGTGGGGAAGGTGAGGGTGGCGGGGGAGGGGGTGGAGGAGGCGAGGTGGGGAAAGTGGGGGTGGGGGAGGAGGGGCGCCCGGCCTCTGCCCTCCTGCACTATTCCCTACAGACTGGCCACAGGTCCTGGGCTGACACACCTAAGTGGCACACAGTGACCGCACGAGTGACCGCACAGTGACCGCACACCAGCTCGCAGAGGCCTCACATTGCTGGCCCCGGCTGGCAACCCCAGCCTCACTGCTCCCAGAGCGCCGCCTGTGCCGCCCTGGCCGACCTGCTGGACCCCGTCTCGGACTGGGCTTCCGGGAAATTCACACCGAGGCTCCCTGGCAGGCCAAGCGAAGCGGCAATAAAGGGTGATGGAGGAGGCGTGCGGGAGGGCGCAAACCAGAGCGCGGCTCGGCCGCGTTGTGGAATTCCCGGCTGACAGGCGGCCGAGGAGCCGCGCGCGACTTCCTTCCCGGCATAAACACGTCCACGCCAGATCCTCCCGCGAAGATAAACGGCTTCCTCCCGGCGTGGGGGGTCGGCCCCGCTGTCCCTGCAGGACAGGCGGATCTATCCGCAGATGCCCCCGCCCGGCCGCCCCAGTCCCGCCAAGCTCCAGGAAGTCAGGGAGGACCCGAGGCCAGCTCTGACCCCCAACACTGTTCCAGAGAGTCTGGGGGATCCTAGCTCAGGTTCCTCCTGGCTTTGAGTTGGGGGGAGGCAGCGCCCGCGGCAGGCGCGCCCCCTGCTGTTTCAGGGGAGGAAGTTGGTGGGAAAGATAAGCCAGCCTGGAGCGAGACATTTAGGAAAGGCCAAATTGCTGTCAGATGCCGGCCCCGGGCTTGGAAGCAGGAGGGGGCGGGTTTCCGCGCCCAGACACCCACTGGCCTCTCCATCCGCCTGTGGTCAGTGCCGGGTCCTGGTCTCCGCTATTCACCGCGTGCCCCTCGAGCCCCCTCCTCGTCCCCCCCGCACCTCAGTGTGTCGAGGGTCCCGGGGCTGAAGGGTGGGGACAGGCCCCGGATCCAGGCAGGCCTGTAGGCCCTGGACAGCTGCCCTGGCCGCCTCGGTTTCCCATGGACGTGTCTGGGACTCGAGAGGTCACTCCTGGCGGTGCTCCAGGGACCTAGAGGATGCTGGAATCAAACCAGGTCAGCCGTGTGCAAGGCAAGCACCTTACCTCTGTCCCAGCTCTTGGCCCCCATGACTGACTCGGTGGCCCCGGCGGCCTGTGTGCCACCCAGCCCGTGGGACAGGACACAGCCCAGCAGGGAGGGACGCGAACAGCAGCGTCCCATGAAGGAGAGCCCAAAACCTGCCCTGGTTGGACAGCAGGACCCACGCTCCTGGGCGAGCACTGTGGTAGGAGGCGAGCAGAGAGCCTGGAGACGGGCTGGGCCCCCGCCAGCCTGAGCTGCCACAGACTGCAGTCCTCCCTTCCCTCCTCCCTCCCTTCCATTTCTCCCTCCCCTCCTCACCCCTCCTCCCTTCCTTCCTCCCTTCACTCCTCCCTCCCTCCTCCCTCCCTTCCCTCCTCCCTTCCCTCCTCCCTCCCTCCCCTCCACCTCCCTCCTCCATTCCCTTCTCCCTTCCCTCCTCCCTCCCCCTCTTCCCTCATCTTCCCTCCTCCCTTCCCTCCTCCCTCCCCCTTCCCTCCTCCCTTCCCTCGTTCCTTCCTTCCTCCCTTCCCTCCTCCCTTCCCTCCTCCTTTCCTCCCCCTCCTCCCTTCCCTCCCTCCCTCCCTCCTCCCCTCCTCCCTCCTCCTTGTGCCAGGTACACTAGTGGCACAAACATTCCAAGTTTCTGGCACCTTCTGCCCAGGCCCAGGCCGTCTCTGCACCTGGGACCCACCGCTGTGGCCTATGCACAGCCTGGACGGGAGCTTTGGGGGTCATAGGTGCAGGGTCATAGGTGCAGGTCCCCCAACCTCTCATGGGCCAGGCTCACGCGGCGGCGGCTGTGGAGGGGTTCGGATCGCGTCCCTGTGGACTCAGCTCTCTGCAGACGCGCCAGACGCCACGGCCCGGAAGGCGGAGCAGCCGCGTTTCCCTCGCGGCCAGGCTCGGCGGATGGCCCGGATGTTGCGAGGCCAGAGTAAACAGCCTGGCGGCACCCCTGGGCCTGGGCTCCTATCGCCAGGAAGTCCCCGGCGAGTCCTGGAGAGCAGAGTGGGTTTGTGGGCTGAGGGCGCGGTCCCGCGGCCCCTGCGCTGACCTCGGCCCAGGCGTCCTGGGCCTGGGGTCGTCTCCAGGCAAGCTGGGCTTCCTGATCCTGTCCAGCTTTAGGATGGGACCTTCCTGTGTTGTTTGCACTCATCGGGGGCAGTGCCAGGGCTAAGCGAGCCGTGGGCAGGGCAGCAGGGAGCCGGCGCTGATGGACACTGAGCTGTTTCCGGCTCGGTCTTGTGGGGGACGCTCCTTCCCGGGCCGCCCATCTCAATGGTCCAGTCCTGGTCCTCCGCAGGCGTGGCGGAATGGTGGGTGGCAGAGACACTCCGACCTCTCAGCCACGCGGGGGCTCTGCTCGGGGATCCTCAGACCCAGGCACCGGGAGCCGGTCACAGCTGCAGAATCCTGTGAGAGAGGAAAGTCCGAAGTCAAGCTACAGGCAGATGAAACAAGCGGGAGAGCTTCCAGGGCTGTTCGGGAGGCCTGCACTGAGCTGTTACACCTGCAGGGTTATTCTGCTTGCTTGGCAAGTCTCTGAAGAGAACAAGTAAGTGGTGGAGACTCCTGCTACAGTGCTCCTTGGTCAGGGGAAAGGTTTCACCTGTCAAAGGAGGGAGGCGGCTCCAGGAGCCCGTGGGCCACCCGGAGCGTGGGGAGCCTTCTCCCAGCTCCCACTGGGGAGGCCTGAGGAGGACAGGGGAGCCAACCCGGCCCTGAGGGCTCTGCGAGTGCACCCCGGGCCCCCGCCCCACAGGTCCCGCAGAAACACCTCCTGTGGGGCTTGGCTTCCGCAGGTGATCTGGGGCACGGCCCGTCCCCCTCTCACTTAGGGATCCAGGCTTCGAGGGCCGAGTCCGCCCCGAGGGCCTGAGCTCTGCGCCGGCTCCACCTGCAGGCCGGGAAGGGGTAAAGCGGCCCCAGCGAAGGCCAGGGGACCGGACCCGGCTCCACACCGTGTGTGACTGTTAAAAAAGCGACAGTCCAAGGGGCGTGCGAGGGTGGGGCCTCACGTACGTAGAACATTCTGGAACACTCCGGAACACTCCGGAAAGCCCGTCCTCTGATGCTACGTTGCAGAGTTGCCTGGGGCCTTGACTTGCGTTTCCCAGCCCAGAGATGCCCAGTGGGTGTTTCTCAGAGACAGCCAGCCATGTGAGCGGCACCCTGAGGCCAAGGGCTCAGGCCACTCCCTGTCTCCGGGTAGGGGCCTGGCTGCTGATTCGAGGGCCTCTGGGGACAGTCCAGGTGGGCTGCGAGTTCTCAGGCGCCAGCGCAGCCTCTTCCCAAAGGAAGTGAGTCAGCAACAGAAGCTCAGGGCCCACAGCACCTCTGCCCGCAGCTCCAACTGGACTCAAGGGCTGCCCTGCACCAGCTGCTGACCACGAAAGGGCCTTAGGGGACGGGCCTGCAAAAACCAGGGCTCCCTTTTATTACTGTTGTTATTATTATCATTATTTTTACTATAACACCGTGACATAGACACTTACAAAGCTGCTCATAGTCGGTTTCAGTCCGAGTGTTCCAGCACCCGTCCCTCCACCAGTGCCCATTTCCCACCACCAACGTCCCGGATTCCCTCCCCAGTCCCCAGCCTGCCTCTATGGCGGGTTCTTTTTATCTCTCTCTCTCCCTCTCTCTCCCTCCCCCCTCTCTCTCCCTCCCTCTCTCTCTCTCCTCCCTACTCCTCCTCCCTCCCTCCCTCTCTCCCCCCCCCTCTCTCTCCTCTCCCTCCCCCCTCTCTCCTCTCTCCCTCCCTCTCTCTCTCCTCTCTCCTCCCTCTCTCCTCCTCTCTCTCTCTCCCTCTCTCTCTCTCCCTCTCTCTCTCCCCCTCCTCCCCCTCTCTCTCTCCCTCCTCTCTCTCTCTCTCCTCCCCCTCCCTCTCCTCTCTCTCTCTCTCCCATCTCTTACATTGTGGCTTGCCATCCATACGTTTAGGGTATCATCTCAGGGTTCCTTTCTGACCCCCAAGGGGACCCGACCCCAGACTCTACCCCAGCTGGTTCTGCTCTGGCCACACAGGGGGCGCTGATGGGACAGGCTCAGGGGCAGGCCCAGAGCCTGAGGGGGTCCCCTGCCTGGGGTCCTAGCGCGAACTGGGAGGGCCTTGGACTCAGGAGCTCCTCCTGCCCCCCCCTGCCCTCTGCCCGTGGGTCCGGTTTCCTGTACTGGGTTTCGCTGGGGAGGCTCCAGGTCGCCTGTGGGGGGGTGGGACCGGGGCCTCCTGGGAGTGTCCCCACCCTGGCTCAGGAGGGAGAGGCCGGAACCTTCTGCTCACACCTGGGGAGGGGTGAGTGGGTGCTGTGGGCTGGCTCTGCCCCAGCTCAGGGGTGGCGCGTGGGGGCTCCAGCACCAGAGAAAGGAGGTCCTGCTTGTCCCCCGTCACTCTGCTGCCCCCCTCCTGCTAGCTGGGCGTCACAGGCACAGCCTGGCACCGTGCCACACAAACTGATCACCCCAGGCGGGGCTTTACCCTCCACTGTTGGAGGCGTGGGAGCCTAGGGAGGCGGGGCACAGGCCACCCCACACCCTCCGTCTCCCGTCTCAAGGCGGGAGGCGTGCAGGGGCAGCCGGATGGTGCAGCTCCCGCCTCAAGCCCCAGTCAGCCTCGGTACCCCTACCCCGGGCAGCTCTCGGGGCTCAAGGGTGGGTGAGCATAGAGAGAGGTCTCAGCCTTCGCTAGTGCGGGCCGGCTGGGGTGGGCGTGGGGGTGGCCCCCTAGAAAGGTGTAGAAAGCGGCGGGCCCATATATAGCTGCAGCCTGTGGCAACAAGGCCACTGTCCAGCTGTTCGGGGAGGCGGGAGGAGCAGGGTGCCCCTCGCTGTCTTCAGGGGTGGGAGGCCCTGGGGAGGGGCGCGGGGTCACCTTCCAGAGGATTCAGAGCTGGAAGGGATGCAGGGGAATCGGGTGAGGTCCACTGACCCCAAACTGTCAGGTGGAGCAGGGTCCAGGCTGCAGGGCGGCCCCGTCACAGGCGCGAGCCCTGCTGGGGCCTCTGGCGCAGGTCACCGCCCTCTCTCGGCCCTCTCAGGCTCTACTGTGGGACAGAATGCCGCCCGATTGGACACCACTCATTGCCCAGTTCCTCTGGCTCATGGGGACCGTGACCGCAGCAGGACCAGCCCAGTCCGCAGCCGCGCGTATTCCTGCCCGTCCAGCCCAGGTCAGCTGCGGTACAGGCAGGGCTTCCCGAGTCCAGCAGCTCTGGCGTTGCTGGGCTCTGTGCCGGGGAACAGCCCCAGAACATTCTGGAACCTCAACAGCTAAAGTGGGCGCAGCCCCAGCAGCCGCCCCAGAGAAACGCAGCCTGAGGCGGAGAAGCCGGTGGGGCCTGGGGAGAGTGGGGTGACCTGGGGCAGCCACTGCTGGTCACAGCTGTTCTCTGCCGCCCTGTGCCCGCGAGGGCCAGTGTCCACACACAGCCCCAGGCCCCTCACATCTGAAGTCGCGCCCTCGGAAGTCCCTGCCCGCCCGGCAGCTGCTTCCGGCGGGCACCTTCGGGCAGGTTAATTTCACTCCCCCTTCAGCCTCCGTGAGGCCGTGGGACACACCCAGGGTCAGCGCCCAGCTCCCCGTGTCTGTCTGTCCGCACCTCTCCGGGGCTGGGGGCCGCAGGAGACAGAGACCCCGGAGGCGCAGAGGAGGCGCGAGGCGGGCGGGGGCCCTGTGGGATGTTGCCGGGCCTCGTGTCCCTCCTTTCTGGGGGCTTTTTGGGTCACAACTGGCAGCGCTCAGGGGGTTCCTCCTGGCTCTACACTCAGGAATTGCTCCTGGCGGTGCTTTGGGGACCACATGAGATGCCGGGGATCGAACCGGGTTGGCCACGTTCAAGGCAAACACCCTCCCGCTGTGCTGTCGCTCGGCCTCCCTTGCACCCCACTTTAGCGGGGCATGGTAGGATTTGGCAGTTCCGTGACTCCAGGTGCCCGCGTCACCTGAGGGCGTATTTATCTTCGGGGCCGCAGCTCCTAGAGTGGCGCCTGCCCTTGGCGGTGTAGGGATTCCTGGAAGCGGTGTCACCGCTGGGTGCCGGAGGAGCCCGCCAGCTGGGTGGCGCCGGGGGACCAGCACCGCTCCTGGGAGGGCCTGAGTCCCTTTCCAGAGTCGCCCCTAGCGCACTCAGCCTCTCCTGCACCCGGGGGATGCTGCCCAGGAGGGAGGCACCCGTCGGCCCTCAGATGGGGAAACTGAGGCAGCAGCGGAGGGAGGACACGTGGCCATGAGATCTAAGTTGCCCCCACAGAGCACGGGGTGAGGGGAGCATGAGGGGCTGGCCGCCATTAGAATATTCTGGACTTCCGTAGCCGTGGAAACAGGCCAGTGGGTTTCTTGAATCCGTGACAACTGCCCCCTCTGGGCGGGTCTGGGGTCCTAGATGTGGCCCAGCCCCTGTGCTCGTTCGACCCCACCTCAGGCCCAGCCAAGCACAGGACAACCCTGAGATCCGTCCCCACCCCACCTCCCCCAGCCCCGCAACCCCCACAGCCTCCCGTGGCCCCAGGCAGCCCAACCAGCCGCAAGCCGGCGACGATGGAAGTGGGGTACAGCAGAGCAGAGTGAGCCCGCCTGCTTCCTGGAAGGATCGTTGCCTCAGGCGCGCCCGCCCTTGATGGGCTCAGGCTGGATTGTTTTTTCTTTCCAAAGATGCTTCTGGAAGGCCTCATCCTGCCGGTGAATAGGCTCAGCCCAGCCTGGGGCAGCGGGCAAGGCAGGCTGGGGTGGGGGGAGCAGGGGCCAGACCAACACTCAGACCCTTCGGAGGTGCTGCGGGAACACACAGAGTCCCTGCTCCATGCCCTGCGCTCGGGGCACCAACACTCTCCAGGCCACGAAGCCTCTTGCCCCTCCCACTTGGCCACACACACTTCCCCATGTCCTATGCCTGGGGCCCGGGACCTGCGTGCTGTGCCTGGGGCCCGGGACCTAACGGCGTGCTGTGCCTGTGGCCCCGGACCTTCTCGCGTGCTGTGCCTGGGGCCCCAGGACCTTTACGCGTGCTGTGCCCTGGGCCCCCCGGACCTTTGCGCGTGCTGTACACTGGGGCCCCGGGACCTTTGCGCGTGCTGTGCCTGGGGCCCCGGGACCTTTGCGTGCTGTGCCTGGGGCCCCGGACCTTTGCGCGTGCTTGCCTGGGGCCAGAATGGCTCTTCCCTTCCGCTAAGTGCTGACACCGCTCGCCAGCTCAAAGCACCCCTGGGCGACTCTGCCAGCTCCAGCACCCACTGGGCGACTGCCGGCTCCAGCACCCACTGGGGTGCTCCTGGAGTGCAGTGGGGGTGGGTTGTACCAAACATGTCACGTCCCAAGCCCCAGAATCTGCTACCTTTGAGGTCCCCTTGGGAGGAGGTTTCCTGCAGATGCTGCAAGTGAAGGAGGTCTTGAGGTCACCCCTGGACCTAGGCGGTCTGAGATCTGAATCGGGGACCGGCGTCCTGAAGGCGCAGAAGCGCGCACACAGGGAGGCCGGGGCTGGCGGCCAGAGTGGGCTCGTGTCCAGGAAGCTCCTGACCACAGTAACAGAACAGGCCCCAGCCACAAGAGGACGAGGTGAGTCAGGTGTGGCCTGTCTCTCAGCTCAGAGGATGAACTCCCGGAGGGCAGAAGGGACCTAAGCTGGCCATCCGCTGCCCGCGCGCAGGACAGTGGCAGCAGCTCATTGTGACCCTTGAGTCCTCAGGGCCACCACCACGTCACGGTCAGCACTGAGGAGCGGAAGAGTTTCTCTCGAGGGCGCATTCCTGGAGCACCGGAGGCTCCTGGAGGTCAGCCCACCTGGTCCCTGCAGTCCAGGGCAGCTCAGGCAGTGGCCGCTTTCACAGGGTGGACGGCCTATGGGGGCTGCACTGGCTGGGGCACCCAGAACACAGGTGGACGCTCAGTGCTAGGAAGCGCTTCATGTGGCCAAGAACCTCCCGGGGCTGATGTGTTGGTGGGAGGCGGGTGCAGGGTGCTGGGGCTGGGTGCTGGGGCTGGGGCTGGGTGCTGGGGCTGGGTGCTGGGGCTGGGGCTGGGTGCTGGGGCTGGGGCTGGAGTGCTGGGGCTGCGGCTGGGGCTGGGGCTGGGGCTGGGGCCGGATGCTGGTAGGCAGAGCTGGATGCTGGCGGGGCCAGGTGTGGGGGGCACTGTGCCTGGTGTGTGAACAGTGGGGGAGGGGCGCACCGCTTAAGCCCCCACTTGGGTCTGGGGGCTCTGCCAGGAGGCGGCCAAGGTCAGTGGGGAGGGACACCGGCCATGAGGAGGAGCCGGGGGACACTGCGATGAGCGTGGACACAAAGGGAGCCATCGGGGTTGGGAGGCGAGGAGACCCGTGGGGGCTCACCTGTGAGGGAAGCCCCACGCTACCGGCCGCCCGGACACGAGCATCTCTGCTGCGGATGTCCTGTAGGACCTGGAGCCGAGCGGAAGCTCTTGCACACCTGTAGGGCCGGGGCACCCACGGGGAGCTGGGGCCCGTTTCCAGGCACCTCGCACCCCTCTGAGCTCCCCACCAAGAGCACCAGAATCACCCCACTGCAGGTCAGGTGAGAGCGGGAGACAGCCCTGCGGCCAGCCCACTGGGGGGCTCCCAGGGTCCAGGGCTCTGTGCGGCTCAGCGACACCCGGCAAGGCAGCCAGAGCTGGGGGCGGTGCCAGTGCTGCCCCGAGCCCCAGCGGGAGGAGGACGTGGAGCCGTTTCTCACGCGGTCAGAGGCGGCCCGGCGAGGACCGTTGATAACTGGGCTTTCTGGCCAAATAAGGCAATATTCCATCCCACTGTTTACACCGGGCACCAGAGAAGTCAGCCACCGCCTCTCCGCCCCCACACCCGCAGCTCGCCCAAGCCGGGGGTGCTTCCTCCTCACACAGTGCCCGACGCCTTTCGGCGCAGAGCCCTGGGCGGGGTGAGCAGCCGGACCCGGGGGGCCAGGCGGAGCTGGCCTTCTCTTGCAGGCCTGGCCTCTCGGTGGGCGTCCCTCGGGATCTGCTCCTGGGCTGGGTGGGCCAGAACCCCTTTCTAAGGGCCCACCTCACAGCGCCTCTGGGGGCTCTGTCCCCCTCCGGGGCTCAGCTCACGCTTACTCCTGTCCCTGAGACACGGCACTGCCGCCCAGGCCGAGGCTCCGGCATCCTGTCCGGCAGTTTGTAAGGAGCCGGGCGCGCTTGGCGGCGCCGGTGCAGTGGGTATTAATAACAAGGCACGTGTGGATGCCGAAAAGCCGTTAGGAGGCCCCGAGGCCACGCAGGCGTTCACTCGCTGGCACAGCTCACGTAGCCCCTGGCCAGGAGATTCCAGCCTGGCTCCTCCTGGCTCGGCCCGGGCTGTGTGCACGGACCACAGCTGCCGAGCCCCCAGAGGTCCGGGCCTCAGGCGGGGAGCCAAGGGTCAGAGTCAGCTGCCGGGAACAGCCCGCCTTGGCCCCCTGTCCCCCTAATGTCAGCTCTGGGGTGCCCACCGTGTTTAGACGCCCACTGCTCAGGAGGAGGTGGGTTCTGGGAGGAGGACATGAGTGAGTGGGCGAGTGAGAAAGAGCGAGAGAGAGCGTAATGAAAGAGGGAGGGGCGCAGGAATGGATGGGTGGATGGGTGAGGGGGTGCATGAGTGAGTGAGCACGTGAGTGAATAAGTGTGCAAGCGAGGCGAGAGTATGTGTGTGTGTGTGGATACTAGTGAGAGCGGCGTGGGGCGGTAGTGAGTGGATGCCTCTGTGACTAAGCGAATAGAGGTGTGGGAGTGCACTGTGAGGAAGAGAAACTCAGTAGCGTGGGGGGGGACTCAGTGAGCGTGTGAGGGACAGTGAGAGAGGGACTCAGTGGCGTGTGAGGGTCTCAGTGAGGCGAGTGAGGACTCAGTGAGTGTGTGAGAGGGACTCCAGTGAGTGTGTGGGAACTCAGTGAGCATGTGAGGGACTCAGTAAGGCGTGTGAGGACTCAGTGAGTGTGAGAGGACTCAGTACGTGGAGGGACTCAGTGAGCGTGTGTGAGGGAGACTCAGTGAGTGTGTGTGAGGGCTCGAGTAGCGTGTGAGGACTCAGTGAGTGTGTGTGAGAAGTCTCGGTGGCGTGTGGAGGCCTCAGTGAGGTGTGTGTGAGGGACTCAGTAGCGTGTGGGAGCTCGAGTGAGTGTGAGGAGGTCTCAGTGAGGCGTGTGGGAGGGACTCAGTGAGTGTGTGTGAGGGACTCAGTGAGCGTGTGTGAGGACTCAGTGAGCGCATGTGAGGACTCAGTGAGTGTGTGTGAGGTCTCAGTGAGCGTGTGGGAGGGACTCAGGAGTGTGTGTGAGGACTCAGTGGCGTGTGTGAGGGACTCAGTGGGAGTGTGTGTGGGGCTCAGTGAGCGTGTGTGAGGACTCAGTAAGTGTGTGTGAGGCCTCGGTGAGCGCGTGTGGAGACTCAGTGGCGCGTGTGAGGGACTCAGTGAGCGCAGGTGAGGACTCAGTGAGCACGTGTGAGGACTCAGTAGCGTGTGAGGACCGGTGAGCGCGTGTAAGGACTCAGTAGCGCGTGGGAGGGGACTCAGTGAGCATGTGTGAGGACTCAGTGGCGCAGGTGAGGACTCAGTGAGCACGTGTGAGGACTGGTAGCGTGTGTAAAGGGTTTCAGCGTGGGGGGGCTCAGTGAGGGCGTGTGTGAGGACTCGAGTAAGAGTGTGAGGACACAGTGAGCGTGTGAGGACTCAGTGAGCGCGTGTAAGGGACTCAGTAGCGTGTGTGAGGACTCAGTGACGTGTGAGGGACTCAGTAGGCGTGTGAGGGGCTTCCGGTGAGCGCGGGAGAGACCAGTGCCGCGAGGAGACCGTGAGCGCCGTAGGGGGACTCAGTGAGCGCAGTGGGGACTCGGCCGCATTAAGCCGGACCAGTGGCGTGGCCCGAGAACCAGATGGGTGCTGTATGGGACTCCGGCGCGGGAGAACCAGCGTGGCGTGTGGGGGTCCAGTGGGCAGTGGGGGTTTTGTGAGCGTGTGAGGACTCCCAGTGAGCGTGTGGGGAGGGACTCAGTGGCGTGTGGGAGGGGACTCAGTGGCGTGTGTGGGGGGTCTCAGTGAGGCGTGTGAGGGACTCAGTGAGCGTGTGTGAGGACTCTGTGTGTGAGGACTCAGTGTGTGAGGGACTCAGTGAAGCAGCGTGTAGGACTCAGTAGCGTGTGAGGACTCAGTGAGTGTATGTGAGGACTCAGTGAAAGTGTGTGAGGGACTCAGTGATGGGGTGTGGAGGGACTCAGTGAGTGTGTGGACTCAGTAGTGTGTGAGGACTCAGTGTGTGTGAGCGACTCAGTGAGCACGTGTGAGGGACTCGGTGGCGCGTGTGAGAGGACTCAGTGAGCCTGTGTGAGGGACTCGGTGAGTATGAGTGAGGGACTCGGTGAGGCGCGTGTGAGGGACTCAGTGAGTATGAGTGAGGACTCAATGAGTGTGTGGGAGGACTCAGTGAGTGTGTGAGGACTCAGTGAGCCAGTTGGAGGGGGGTGAGTGGGTGTGAAGGAGTCAGTGAGGAAATCAGTAAGTTTGTGTGAGGGAATCAGTAAGTGAGTATGTGTGTGTGTGAGGGTTTAGTGAGTGTGGTGTGAGGAATCAGTGTGTGTGTTTGGGGGAATCAGTGAGTGATTGTGAGGGAATCAGTGAGTGAGGGAATCTGAAGGTGTGTGAAGGAATCAGTGAGTGTGTGAGGGAATCTAGGTGTGTGTGAGGGAATCAGTGAGTGTGTGGGGAATCTGGGGTGTGTGAGGAATCAGTGAGTGTTAGGGAATCAGTGAGTGTGTGTGAAGGAATCAGTGAGTAGGTGTGAGATCAGTGAGTGTGTGTGAGGAATCAGTGAGTAAGTTAGCGAGTGAATCAGTGAGTGTGAGTGAGTGATCGTGAGTCAGAGCTGATTTCTGGGTGCTCAGCTGTCCCCTGCCGTGTGGGTGCTCCCTGCGTCCCCTGGTACGGCGTGTTCCCACGTGCCCTCATCGATGTGAGTGCCAGTGCTGGCGATAGAGGAATGTCAGGCAGCTGGCAGGGTTGGCCGGTGGGGGGCGGAGGCCAGGATCACACCCAGGCCGAGGCCGCTCCTGCTCTGGGGTGACCTCAGTAACCCTGGGGTAGCTGCGCCCTCTCCAGGGCCAGGGGCCACTGCTGGTGGCTCCACTGCTAGTGGTCTCCTTCCCTCTGAGGACCCAGCCGACACGCCGGGAGATGGCCCTTGTTTTTGCTTTGGGTCACACCCAACAATGCTCAGGGGTTTCTCCTGGCTCTACGCTCAGGAATTACTCCTGGCGGTGCTCGGGGAACCATATGGGATACCGGGATCAAAACCGGACCCGCTGGGCCGACGCATGCAAGACAAGCGCCCTACCCGCTGGGCTATCGCTCGGCCCTGGCCCTTGTTCTTGAACCCTGAGAGAAGCAGCTTCCTTGTAGCGCGCAACCTTGGGGGCACGGGTGTCAGCGGAGGCCCCGGAAGGCAAGGATGGAGGTGGGGAACAGGAGCCGCCCCCCCAGCCGCGTCCCAGGGCAGGGAGGGACCCAGGAGGTGTCTGGGTTAATGATCTACTCACGTGGCCTCCCGGCTGCCAACCTCCAGCCACGCTGACTCAGTTTGCAAACCGCTGGCGCAGGGTGGCCTCGGACCCCGCCCGAGATAGGGCTGCACCTTGGTGTCTGGCCCATGTGGGGGAGCCAGCACCTCATGGCAGGCTGAGACCGGAGGGACAGCGCTGGAACCGCTCCTGATGAGTAAGGAGCCTGCGGCGTGGGGGCTCCCGGGCTGGGGCCAGCTCTGGGGCCTCACGGGCCAGGCCGCGATATGGGGGTGTCCTAGATAGCAGCTCCTGGGAGCAAGGCCTGACCCTGCTTCTCCCCTGCACGGAGGCGCTTCCCTCGCGTCTGCGGCGTGGGACCCAGGCTCGGAGCATTCTTTAGCACAGCTGGGCTGGGGCTCTGAAGGCACCCCATCCTTTCTGGGTACCGCCCGCTGGCACCGTCTTGCATGGATAGTTCAGTGCCGTTCAAACAGGCACCAGTGTGTGACTGGTGCCAGCTGTTCCCCTCCTCTGGCCCTGCAGCAGAGGCTCGGGGGCACAGTGCCTCGCCCTTTCATGCCTCAGTTTACCAGCCCGTGAAATGGGGTGCTGAGAGCGCACCGCTCAGAGGCTTGTGTTAAGGCGTCGAGGCCTCATTGCCTCCCGCCCTGGTACCAGGGCTGCTGCTCCATAAGCCCAGGGCTCGCGCCATCCCAGACCGGAGGAGCGAGGACAGGAAGGCACCGTGGGCGCCTGGACAGCCTGGACACAGGCTCCGTGCTGCGGTCAGCTGGATGGCCACGAGGAGTCTCAGGCATAGCCCCCTGTACCCCCAGTCCCTGCCTGTCCCCTGCCTGTGCCTCTCCACCTGCTCGGGAAGCCCATCCCACGGGAGCCACATGTGCCCAGCCGGATATGTAGTGGGCAGTGGGCAGCTTCCCAGATATGCCTGGCCCAGTCCGCAGCCTGGGGGGTCGGTAGCGGGCACAGGGTCCCGAAACGGGTAGCAGGCACGGGTCTCAGCTCCCAGCGGAATCTGCCTCCGCCTGGCTGCACCGGTGCAATAGGGTGGGGACAGCGCAGGCAGGGCCTAGGCAGTGGGCCAGAGGGTGGGCTGTGTCTCTGTCCTATGGCCTGGGCGGCATCTCTCTCCTGTGGCCAGGGCTGTGCTCTCTGTCCATGGCCTGTCCTGTAGCCTGGGCTGTGTCTCTGTCCTGTGGCCTGGGCTGTGTCTCTATCCTGTGGCCTGGGCTGTATCTTTGTTCTGTGGCCTGACTGTGGCCCGGGCTGTCTCTCTCTCCTGTGGCCCGGGCTGTATCTCTGTCCTGTGGCCTGGGCTGTGTCTGTCCTGTGGCCTGGGCTGTATCTCTGACCTGTGGCCTGTCCTGTGGCCTGGGCTGTGTCTCTCTCCTGTGGCCGGGCTGTATCTCTGTCCTGGCCGGGCTGTGTCGTCCTGTAGCCTAGGCTGTTCTCTCTCCTGTGGCCGAGCTGTGTCTCTGTCCTGTGGCCTGTCCTGTAGCCTAAACTGTGTCTCTGTCCTGTAGCCTGTCCTGTGGCCTAGGCTGTATCTCTGTCCTGTAGCCTGGGCTGTATCTCTGTTCTGTGGCCTAGGCTGTATCTCTGTCCTTTGGCCTGGCTGTAGCCCAGGCTGTGACTCTCTCTGTGGCCCAGGCAGTATCTCTGTCCTGTGGCCTAGGCTGTGTCTCTGTCCTGTGGCCTAGGCTGTATCTCTGTCCTGTGGCCATCCTGTGGCCTGAGCTGTGTCTCTCTCCTGGCCGGGCTGTGTCTCTGTCCTGTGGCCTAGGCTGTGTCTCTCCTGTGGTCAGGCTGTGTCTGTCCTGTGGCCTGAGCTGTATCTCTATCCTGTGGCCTGGGCTGTGTCTCTGTCCTATGGCCTGGGCTGTGTCTCTGTCCTGTGGCCTGAGCTGTGTCACTATCCTGTGGCCTAGGTTGTGTCTCTGTCCTGTGGCCTGGGCTGTGTCTCTGTCCTGTGGTCTGGGCTGTGTCTCTGTCCTATGGCCTGGGCTGTGTCTCTGTCCTGTGGCCTGGGCTGTATCTCTGTCCTGTGGCCTGGCATGTCTCTGTCCTGTGGCCTGTCCTGTAGCCTGGGCTGTGTCTCTGTCCTGTAGCCTGGGCTGTGTCTCTGTCCTGTGGCCTGAGCTGTATCTCTGTCCTGTGGCCTGGGCTGTGTCTCTGTCCTGTGGTCTGGGCTGTGTCTCTGTCCTGTGGCCTGGGCTGTGTCTCTGTCCTATGGCCTGGGCTTTGTCTCTATCCTGTGGCCTGGGCTGTGTTTCTGTCCTGTGGTCCGGGCTGTGTCCTCGGTCCTGTAGCCTGGGCTGTGTCTCTGTCCTATGGCCTGGGCTGTGTCTCTGTCTGTGTCTCTGTCCTGTGGACTGTCCTGTGGCCTGGGCTGTGTCTCTGTCCTGTAGCCTGGACTGTGTCTCTGTCCTGTGGTCGGGCTGTGTCTCGAATCCTGTGGCCTGGGCTGTATCTCTGTCCTGTGGCCTGGGCTGTATCTCTGTCCTGTGGTCGGGCTGTGTCTCTGTCCTATAGCCTGGGCTGTTCTCTGTCCTGTGGCCTGTCCTGTGGCCCGGCTGTGTCTCTGTCCTGTGGCCTGGGCTGTGTCTACTGTCCTGTGGCCTGGGCTGTGTCTCTGTCCTATGGCCTGGGCTGTGTCCCTGTCCTGTGGCCTGAGCTGTGTCTCTGTCCTGTGGCCTGAGCTGTTTCTGTCCTGTGGCCTGTCCTGTGGCCTGGGCTTGTCTCTCTCTCCTGTGGTCCCGGCTGTGTCTCTGTCCTGTGGCCTGGGCTGTGTCTCTGTCCTGTGGCCTGGGCTGTGTCTCTGTCCTGTGGCCCGTGCTGTATCTCTCTCCTGTGGCCTGGGCTGTGTCTCTGTCCTGTGGTCCGGGCTGTGTCTCTGTCCTGTGGCCTGGGCTGTGTCTCTGTCCTGTGGCCTGGGCTGTGTCTCGGTCCTGTGGCCTGGGCTGTGTCTCTGTCCTGTGGTCCGGGCTGTATCCCTGTCCTGTGGCCTGGGCTGTGTCTCTGTCCTGTGGTCTGGGCTGTATCTCTGTCCTGTGGCCTGGACTGTGTCTCTGTCCTGTGGCCTGGGCTGTGTCTCTGTCCTGTGGCCTGTCCTGTGGCCTGGGCTGTGTCTCTGTCCTGTGGCCTGGGCTGTCTCTGTCCTGTGGCCTGGGCTGTGTCTCTGTCCTGTGGCCTGAGCTGTATCTCTGTCCTGTGGCCTGGGCTGTGTCTCTGTCCTGTGGCCTGTCCTGTGGCCCGGGCTGTGTCTCTGTCCTGTGGCCTGGGCTGTGTCTCTCTGTCCTGTGGCCTGGGCTGTGTCTCTGTCCTGTGGCCTGTCCTGTGACCGGGCTGTGTCTCTGTCCTGTGGCCTGGGCTGTGTCTCTGTCCTGTGGCCTGGGCTGTGGCTCTGTCCTGTGGCCTGTCCTGTGGCCCGGGCTGTGTCTCTGTCCTGTGGCCTGGGCTGTGTCTCTGTCCTGTGGCCTGGGCTGTGTCTCTGTCCCGTCCAGTGTCGTCTTTCCTCCTGCCCCTGGGGTCTGGGCCTGTGTCCCCCTGAGCTCTGAGCACGAGCCCGGCCCATGTCCCTTTGCCAAGAGGAAAGAGGCTCCAAGGGCCGGAGAAAGGAGCAGCTTGGGGGCTCCAGTGAGCAGCAGGGAGTGGGGGGGCAGGAGAGGGTCCCCAGGGAAAGGGTGATCGGGACAAGAGGGGTCTCAGGGCTGCTGCAAAGGCGACAGGAAGGGGGCTCTGCTCTGCCTGGACTCTGGGCTGGTCCCCAGGGTTATGTGACCACACCTGCCGTATGTCCCCAGAGGAGGGGCTCACAGAGGTTGCCAGGCGCACTGCAGGGCCCTCCCTGAGATGTGGCCCCTGGACATGGTCTGGGGCAGTGCCGGGACAGTCAGGCCACCCAGAGGGTGGCTGTTTGCCCTTAACTATCGCCTCCTGCGGGTGTGAAGTGACAATGAGTGCACAGAGCCCTTGGCCCCTGCCGGTCCCACTGTCGGCACCAGGGAGCCGCACCCAGCAGGAAGCAGAGAAGGTCCCTGTCGGGCCTTCTGGGACGAGGCTTCGTCTCGGGGGCAAGCGTGTCATGCGACAGTAGTTCAGAAGCGAGCACTTTGGGGCTGCCGGAAGTCCTCAGACAGCCGGGGCCCATCTCCTCTGCACAGGCCTCTACCTCATGGCCCAACACGGCTGCCTCGAGCTCCAGCCCTCCACTCTGCATCCCAGGGCAGGCACCTGGAGAGACAAGGGCTGGCTGCAGATTGCCCACGCTCCCTCTGCTCCGCCCCATCAGCCTCAGCTGGTCCCTGGCCTCAAGGGCTGCAAGAGAGAACAGGATATTCAAGTTTCTGAATGGCACAAATCAGCTTTAAAAGAGGAAGATTTTTGTTTTTTTCATAAGGAAAAAGGCAAAGGATAAATATTGGAGCGGGCAGAAGCCACTGGCAGCCTGTGACTCAGGTCAGAAACCCAGGCTAGTGTTGGCGGGCCACAGACGGGTCATGGGCGCTTGCCCCCTCCCCACACCCCTGGCCAGGGCCTCTGGTCAGGAACGTGGGCGGCTGGTGCCGAGGCTTCACAGTAATGACTCACGGGCCAGGGGAGGGGTGGAGGAACCGGCTGAGTATGTGAGCGGCAGCTCTGTCGGGAGGTGCGGCCCCCGTCCGAACTCTATGGTCCCATCTGAGCCCCTTACAGCGGGGCCCAGAGCCCGCGGGTCCCGTGTCCAGGCCGGGCGGGGCAGTGCTGACCCCTCGGCTGCACCGCGTGGGACGCGGAGGGGGCCTCGTCTCCCGAGCAGCGGCTGAAGCACTCCTCAAACAGGGCCCCTGGGCTCAAAACCCCCAGATGGGGGCCCGGCCTCCAGCACGGGGTCCTCTGGGACCCCTCTGGAGGGCACCTGCTCCCCCAGCCCCGGCGCAGGTGACGGTGGCGCAGCTGGGCCCGGTCAGCGCTTCCCACGGACCTTGTCCACCCGGGTGCCCCCTCAGAGTGGGCAGTGCTGCCTGTTGCTAGATTCTGCCCACCCCCAGCTCCCAGAGAGGCTCCCCTGGGAGCCTGCGGCCCCCAGCCACCCCCTCAGAGTGGCAGGTCACTGCGGGGTCAGCATGGCCAGCATCAGGGCACTGCCAAGTGTCAGGCGTCCCCAGCCGATGGCCGCTCACACGGGTCACAGGCCCCAGCTCACAGTGGCCCCGTCCACTGTCCGCCCAGGCGCCCCTCCCGCAAGGCTGCCACCTGCCTGTCAGGATGGGGAGCCCGGGAGGAGAGGGGTCAGCAGCCACCCAGCAGGGCCACAGGACAGGAGACAGGGGCCCCAGGTGCTTTTTCACAAGCGGCTCCAGGCGTTCCGGGAGCACAGCCCCTCCCCCACTGAAGCCCCCAGTGGGGGACACTCCCGGCCCGGCCTCCTGCACCCACCCAGGCGCCGCCCAGCTAGGCTGGTGCGCTGCCCTGGGCTCATGTTCAATCTGGGGGCCCCTTATCTCATCCTTGTTTAGGGCTTGAAAGGCACAGTCAGGGCCGCCTCAGTGGAGGCGGGGTGGGGTCCCCAAGGGCAGTGTGAACTGGTGTCCCCTTTCCCTGGGACTCCAGCCCCAGCCCCTCGGGGCAGTGGGACAGGGGGGGGGACAGCAGCCTCTCAAGCGTCCCGGGGCGACACAAGCTTCTGCCTGTTTTGCTTGGGTGCTTTTTAACCCATCAGCTGTGCTCAGGGGCGACTCTGGGCTCTGTGCTCGTGGGTCACTCCTGGGAGGACTCGGCTAACAGTGCTCAGGGGCGACTCTGGGCTCTGTGCTCATGGGTCACTCCTGGGGGACTCAGCTAACAGTGCTCAGGGCCGACTCTGGGTCTCTGTGCTACGGATCACTCCTGGGGACTCAGCAAACAGTGCTTAGGGCCGACTCTGGGGAGTGGGGGCCCTCTGGAATGCTGAGGCGAACACCCTCCCGCTCCTGTGCCAGCCTTGATGTTCAGTCCGCCCTCCAGCCCGGCTCCCAGGCCACTGGCATCCCCATGGCCAGGTCCTGCGATGTCCAGCCCCCGACTCAGCCCCTTTGGCACCCACCTTTGCTCTGAGGCCGGGCAGGATGCGTCAATATTTGCCTGTTCCTCAGTGTCCTTTAGATTCCTGAAACTCTGGCCCTGTGGCCCCTAAGTGCAAACAGTCCATGACATGAGTCACCCTTGAGCGCCCAGGGGGGGTGTTCTGGGGCGCCGCCCACCCTCCTCCCCACAAACACACATGGTGGAGATTGGGTGAGGCCAGGGAGCCCCAGAGGCAGAGGGAGCCCCAGGGCCATCCGGGCATTCGTGCGCTTATCTGCCGTGTCCGGGCCTGCAGGCTCTTCCCTGGACTCCCGTGGCAGTGTTGGGTCTGTCCACTCTGATTCCAAACTGGACTCACAGCAGGCAGAGAAGGAGTGAGGAGCCAGTTTTTGGGGCTGTCCAGAAATTTCTGAGAGCCCCTTCCTAGGGCCCCCTGGGATTTGCTCTGCCTCCCTGGGACCCGCCACACATCTGTGCCAGCCACTCGCTTCCCTCTCCAGAGGCCTGCCCAGTGCCTGACAGACTGCCGCTGTCTCCGAGTTGGGGTCCAGGCCAGGCTCCCCCAGAAGACTCCCCAGGAAGCGCATGGTGAGCGGTCAGGGACTCACAGACCGAGGGTGCCCCAGGCACAGGAACCTGTTTTGCGTGCCACAGTCCACGTGTGGATAAGCGGGGAGTGGGGGGCAGGGTGTCTCTTTGTGGTGACCGGAGACCCCTGCAGGGAGGCCAGACTCACACGTGGTTGAGCAGGGGCTGTGCAGAAAGGCCGCATGGATGGTGCCAGGTTGTGAGAGGGCGCCGGCCGTTCCCCTTGAGCCTATTTTAAACCTGGGCCAAGCCCACAGCTCGAGGGCCCGGCCCAGCCTCGCCTGAGCTGGTCTCTCCCTCCCGCTCGCAGCTGAAAAGGGAAAGCGTTTCCCTAATTATACTCACCGTGCAGCCAGGATTACTGAGTTCCCCAGCCTCACCCCCTCTCTGCTTCCGCCCAGACCCTGCGGGCTGCTACAGACCGAGGTGCCCTGCAAGCTGGCGAGGCGGGGCCAGCGCACCGCAGCCTCACCACAGGGCGGCTGCACCTGGCCTAGCGGGGGCGGGGCCGGGGCGTTTCCCGGTCCGCAGCTCCAACCATTTCTCAGCACATTGGCCCCGCAAGGGTTCCATCAGAACACGGTGTCGGGCAGCCAAGAAAATGAAAAGAAGAAATATGGCTTCAGTCGGAATGAATCAACAGCTATTATGACTGCTTAGCAGAACCCGCTAATCAAGCGGCATTAAATAACCTATGTTTCCACGCTGGCTCCGGCTACAATAGCCCCCGCCCCCCACCCAAGGTAAACAATGACAGTTAAAAATAACCCGGTCCCTATTTACATTTTTTCCCCCTGGGCCTTTCGCGTTTATAGTTCTTCGTTCCGGGGATAGGAATTCTAAAATTTTCTCTGTCTATTTACACAAGCGGGCAATCGCTTGCTTGCACTGCCCAGCCCCCTTCCAAGAAAAATGAGTTTTGATCTGAACTGCAGCCTGACGATGTGACGATGAGCCGTGCGGTCCCCATGGCCCGCTGTCCCCACGGCACGCCCCAGGGCCTCCTTGGCAGGCCACAAGACCAAGCCGGGCTTTCATCTGTGGCCAGTCACAAGGCCACCACGGCCCTGCAGTCAGAAACACCCAGCACGGGACAGAAGGCGTAGCCGCCGCTGGCTGTTGTCCTCCGGCTGCTGCTGTTGGGGGCTTGTGTCCCCCCACCAGGGAGCGTAGGACAGGCGGGAAGCTGCACTCGCCTCTGCAGCTACTGCGCATTTCTGCCCGTTGCGGCACCCGTGGCATGTGCCGTGGCCGCCTGGCACCCTGAGAGCCAGTCGCAGGCGCTCTGCAGAGAGCGCCGGTGGCCCCACCCGTGGGGGCATCTGTTCCCCCTAGGAGGTGGCTGTGGGCTGTGCCCTTGGCAAAATATCCAAGGGTCTCTGGCACAGGGTGTGGCACTCTGCTAGGGGTTACGGAAGTGCCCAGGTGCTGTGGCCCCCTGGAGGAGCGACTCCCGAGTGCTTTGCAGCCGCTGCATTTACTGCATTTATTGCATTTATCTGGACGTCCGGTTGCTCCTGCTGCCCGGCTGACCGCTGTGCTGTGCCTGCCCTGGGCACCGCCCCCCCACAGGCACCCTCTCGACCTCCTGCTCCGGAATCTGTAATACAGGCTGTGCTGCCCTTGCCCAGTGCAGATTCCTGAGTCTGCCCAGCAGGTGCCCCCTGCAGCCCTGGCCTCCTGTCTGCCCCCCCCAGGACCCCCCCACTTCTCCGGGCGCATTAAAGGGGAATTAGGGCTCCGCCGAGGGAGGGGCCTTAAGGGACTGAGGGGGAGATGGAACACACCCCTCCCTCACTCCGAGCATTCCCTGTTCCTGGGCCCCCTAACTGTGGGTCTGAAAGGCGGGTGGGGACGGGCTCAGCAGAGCAGGAGGGGAGGCGAGGAGGGGTTGGGGGGTGGAGGGACAGGGGAGGCACCTGGGTCCAGCACCCGGGATACTATCTTGCGCCCCGCGTGCTCTCGTTGGCCGAGGGGGTTGCGGGGCGCGGGCGGGGCGGGGCAGGGGCGGCGCCGCAGGTAGCAGAGGGTGCGGGAGGCCGGCCCAGGACCACCAGCCCAAAAGGCCGAGGGGGGAGGGCGGCCGGCAGCGCGCGAGGGCGGCAAAGTTTGGCTCCAGCGCGCGGCGCGGCTTCGCATCCTGCGTCTCGGGCAGGACCGGACCGTCCCTCCGGAGCTGGGCGCCTCTCAGCCGGTCGCGGAACTCCGGGGGACTCGACCGCCCTCTCCTGGACCCCGGAGCTGGGAGCGAGCCCTGCCATGCAGGAGGCGGGCATCAGCCTGGAGGGCTGCGTTCCCCAGGAGGACCCCGCCGGCCGTGAGTAGTGGGGGCGGGCGGGCGAGTTGAGGGGACCCCGGGACCCCTGCGCCCCTGGGAGCTTCGGGGGGCTCTTGCAGAGCGCGGGGCGCGGCGCGGGGCTGGAGTGGTACCGGGCGAGGAGAGGACTGGGGCCCACCGCGGGCGGTCACTGAAGCTTTGGGAGAGCCAATGGGCAAACTGGGCACCCCGCAGCGCTGGCCGAGGGTACGGTCAGGTGCGCGCATTGGGCTGCGCCCGACCCAGCGGTTCCTCCCCCGGCCCCGCCGTCCCGCCGCGGGCGGATGGACGGTTTCGGATGTTTTTTACTGGCGCTATTAATACACATAATATTTCCGTGCTCTTCTGGAGATTTATTTCGATATAAAGTCACTACTATGGCTTGAAGTCGCAGTGGGAACCGCGGCGGAACTGGGGACGAAGGCGGCTCTGAGGAGCCCTGGCTTCCTGGGGGCCTCCCCGCGCATAAATCACGACCCTGGATATTTTTATACCAATCCCTTTTAA
>JAJIBD010035896.1:5000-17827 GCA_021461705.1 Cryptotis parvus
CATGTCCTAACTCTCTCTCTCCTCTCTTCTCAGACTAGGCCTCTAGCCTGCAGAGCCCGTGTTCTAATCTCTCTCTCTCACTCTCTCTCTCTCTCTCGGACTGGGCCTCTAGCCTGCAGATCCTGTGTTCTAACTTTCTCTCTCATTATGGCTGCGTATCGACTCATTGGTTGGTCCCTGGTTCCAGACACCTAGCACTCAGGTTTTGTCCACTAGCCTCTTTTTTCGGCTGATCACAGTAAGAATAGCAGCGCTCCCCATAAAGTCATGAAAAAGCATCTCATAGGTAGGGCAGCTAGTCTTGCACTCCACTCCATCCAACCTAGGTTTGATCCCTGGCACCTCATAGGTCTCCTGAGCTATGCAAGGTGTGATCCTTTAGCACTACAGGAGTGGCTTGGAAGCGAAGGAAGGAAGGGTAGGAAGGAGGGAGGAAGGGGAGGGAGGAAGGAGGAGAGGGGAGGGATAGAGGGGTGAAAAGATGGAAGATGAAGCTAAGAAGGAATGAAGGAGGATACAAGGAAGTGAGGGAAGCAAAGAAGGGTGGAAGACAAGCAAGGGAGGAAGGAGGGGAAAGGAGGGAAAGGAAGGGGAACAGGAAGGAAGGAAAATGAAGGAAGAGAATGAAGCGAAAAGAAAGAAAAGGAAAAAAAGA
The DNA here is from genome assembly GCA_021461705.1 of Cryptotis parvus. Lineage (NCBI taxonomy): Eukaryota > Metazoa > Chordata > Mammalia > Eulipotyphla > Soricidae > Cryptotis > Cryptotis parvus. The sequence continues at coordinate 5,656 of JAJIBD010035896.1, forward strand.
GGAAGAGAGGTAGAAGTAAAGAAGAGGCTGGAAGAAAGAAGGAAGGAGGGAGGAGGAAGGAAGGAAGGGAAGGAAGGGAGGAAGGGAAGGATGAAGGAAGGAAGGGAAGAAAGGAAAAGGAAAAGAAAGGAAGGAAAGGAAGAGAGTGGAAAGAAGGAAGGAAAGGAAAGAAGGTAGAAGGGAAGGGATGGAGGCAAAGGAAGAAAGGAAGGAGAAAGGAAGGAGGAGGAAAAGGAAGAAAGGAGGAAAAGGAAGGAGGAAAAGAAAGAGGAAGGAAAAGGAAGGTGTAGGAATGATGGAAGGTCAAGGAAGGATGTAAGGAAGGAAAAGAAGGTAAAAGAAGGGAGGGAAGGAAGGAAGGAAGGGCGGAGGGAAGAGTGGAGCAGAGACCCATTGTAAGTCCACAGACTGTTGCACACAGCATTTTGCCCTTGGTGTGTGGGGAGCTTTTCCCTCTCGTACTGATCTATTCATTTGTTTCATAGGATCCACTCCTGGTGGTTCTCACAGGCCTAGAGAGGCCAGGCGTGGGGTCGGGGCCACCTGTCCCTGAGGTGGAAGCGAAGCTGCAGCATCATGCAGTGCCCAGTCCAGGAGCTAGGGTCTCACACGTGCCACCCACCCTGCTCTCTCGGGGCCTGGCTCAGCCGCAGAGAATGGCTGTGATCAAAGACTCCATCAAGGTTGTGGAAGCTTCGCACGTCGTCCTAGTTCTGGAAATGCCCAGTAGGACAGCCTCTTGGGGCTGGGGCGGTTTCAACTCTTTTCGGGTGGAAAACACACTTTGCAGAGGACAGAATATTTCTGCTGTGAGCTGCTGTGTCGGGAACACCGCCGGGGTCCCCGACAGTGCCGGGAAGCGGGTTCCCTTCTACCTCCGAGGCTCCAGTGGGGAATGGATGAAGACTCAGGAATCCGATGCAGTTTTAAAAGGCTTTACTTTATCACAGGTTCCAATATACAATCCAAGAGCAGGGGAAAACCTCCGGACTCTGGGTTCCCAGCTAGGCCCCAGCCAGGTGTAGGCCAAGATGGCTGCCACCACGTGTTGAGGCCCAACAGAGAATGGAGAGGACAGAGAAGCAAAACACCAAGGGAAGCCAAAATGGCAAAAAGGGGAAAAAGAGCCTTCTTTCTTCTTGCAGCTTATTTTATAGCTAGAAATCCGCCCAAACTCCCCAGCCCAGCCCATTCTGGGCTGGGCTCTCCAGAGATGAAAACAGGAAAATAGACCTATAGAAATGTAGCAACTTCAGGAGACTATCTGGCTGTTTACAAGGACCCAGAGCTAATTCAAAGCCTCCTAGCAGAGCTGGGAGAAGCTATAAGCTAAATGTAACTTCCCCGGCAGGAAGGATCAAATGCCCTCAGGTAATTTCCTCCCAGCACCTCACCTAATGTCTTGAGCCAAGATCTGCCTGGAATTGCCTTTATAGGGTAGAGAAGGGGGTTTCTGAGATGGCATGTCTCTGTACCAAAGACTAATACTAATGCCAGCTAAATATTTCTCCAAGCCTTCACGTGAGTCTCGTCTACTTCACAGTAGCTTTTTGTATTTTTAGTTGCCTTTGAGTTATCAGGGAGCCATGCTTTGCTTGCTTGGAGGCAAACAGCATTTCTCTCTGGTCTAATTACTTAGAGATTCAACGTGGCCAGCCAAATATGCTGGTAAAGATCTAGCAAGTCCCACGATGATTGTGGTAGCATGAGAGAATATTTATACCAGCCAGTACAGAATACATGGTCAGATAAGACTGCCACATTCAGGCTATCCCCTATCTATGAAGTGACCTGCAGGAGGTAATCCAGGGCAGACAGTGACAGGCAGCTCCATGGTGGCTTCCATGTGACCTCCCTTCCGGTGACCTACTGAGCGTTGCCCGGGAGCTCCATGGCATGGGTGCAGTGGTGCCCCAGTGTCCACACCGCCACGCTTCAGTGCTACACACAGGCCATGAGGTCCAACTGCAGCATGTGGCCTCGTGAACACTGGATGTGGAGCCTTTGGCCCCTGAAGGGCAGCCCTTAGTGTGAAGGGTCGTGTGGGTGGAGGTTTGGGGGCAACTCTTTGTCACTGGCCCTTGGCTTAGTGGCCGAGAATGAGCTGCCAGCGACAAGGGTGAGGTCCAGTGTGCCTGCAGGCTCTGCAGCCTGTGACTTGGCTGTTCCCGACTCCAGCCTGTCGCCTTGGCTCCTAGCCCAGTCTCAGGTGTCTGTTCTTCTCTTGCAGGTTCAAATCTCCAGGAGCGCTGTTAAACATCAGCATCCTACACACGGCCAGCTTCACTCTGCTGACTGTGGCTGGATCCTCTACACCTTATCCGTGGGCTTCGCCGAAAGTGGCGCATCTGGCATCTAAGCAAGCCCCGGGCCTGGCCCGTAGGCATCTGAGAAGTGTGCGTGTACCAAGTGCCCCTGAACGCCACCACGGCCGCCCGTGCCACAGATACCCGTTCTTCACAGCTACCTCCCTTCCACGCTTAACAGCATCCAGTATTTGCTGCTGCTGGGCAACGCTCTGGGGCTGCTGGCCGTGGCTCTCCCTCACCAGGGCCCTTCGGAACGTGTTCATGGGCATCCGGACAAGGCGGAGAATGATTTTCTGATGTCGGGCTTCCTGTGCGTGTCCGCGAGCGTCTGCATGGTCTGGCAGTGCGTCTACGCATCAGGGCGTAGGCAGCGGGAAGGTCGGCTTCTCAGGCTGCTTCCTCATGCCCATCCGGCCCGCATGGAGGAACTGGGCAGTGCCGTGTCCATAAGCGGCCTGCCGCCCCTTGATCTTGCTGAGTGGTATATCTTCCCTTTTACACGCCATCCACTGGGATTTCCGTGCACCTTTGCACAGAGAAGTCTAAAGCGACAGCTGGTGCATCTGATGTTCCCTGGGCCCCTCTGGGCATGGTCACCACGATGCACTACCAAACACCAGCTACCAGAGGGTCTTGGGGAGGGAGAACCTGCCTGTCTCCTTCTGACACTTCTCTGGAGTCTGGGACGGGGGAAGGTTCGTTTCACACAAAAAATAAATCTAGTTACCTGTCTCTGGGTCTCGATGGATCTGGGTTTTAATCACTGTTGATGGGGCTGGAGAGACGGAGCTTAGGGCTTCTGCCTCATCAGCAGCTGACCCAGCTTCGCGCTTCAATTCCCGCTAGGCGATCCCTGGGTGTGTGTGTAATGTGGAGTCAGCCCTGAGCACCCAGGACCTAACCGCACCCCTAATAAATGAATGACTGTTGGGTAAGTCATGAACGCTGTCAACTGAATGTATGAAAATGAATTTCTGGTAGGGAGCGGAGCTGCCTGTCAATGATTTAACACTCACTGTATCACCGTCTTCCCGTAGATCATCGATTTGCTCGAACGGGCACCAGTAACATCTAATACGTCCTGTCACATGAGATAGCCTACAGGGCATCTGCCCACTCCAGGAGCATAAAGAGCCTCAAACCATTCCACCAAGTCAGTGGGGAATGAGGTCTATCATTGTTACTGGTATTTGGCATCAAATACGAAAGGGTAGCTTGCCAGGCTCTGCCGTGCAATGGGATTCTCCCAGTCACCTCAAAACCCAGAAGCTCGAGTTTGAGGATGAAATATAACCCCCTAAAAATTAAAATTGTGATGCTCCAAAAATCACAAAAGAACATAGTTCCAGAAGCAAATAAAAATGTGACTTAAGAGTACTAGTTTAGGGCCGGGGCGATAGCCCAGTGGGTAAGGGCATTTGCCTTGCTCGCGGCTAGCCTAGTGCCGGCCTGGAGTTGGATCCCGGCATCCCATATGGACCCCGAGCACCACCAGAGGAGTGATTCCTGAGTGCGTAGAAGCCAGGAGTAAACCCCCTGAGCATTGCCAGGTGTGACCAAAAAAGCAAAAAAAAAAGAGTAGTATTCAGAAAATATTCATGTTAGCTTAAAAAAAAAGAGTTTAGAAGAAAGCCAACTGGCACAGTAAAGTCTGAAACCCTCTGGTCAGATGTGGATAAATGTCTTGCACATAAATTTAACCAGAAAACTCTTATTCTCTGACAAAAAGCTGTCTTATTAGAAAGAAAAGAATGAACAGAACAATTACAGTAAGATAATCCTATATATGTTTCTAATGATTTAGCAATTCTGCTATAAAAAGCCAGCCTAGGTTATGCTCAGGCGTATGACATTTCCTAAATGTGAAAAAATAGAAGAGTATAAGAAACCTCCCCACGTCCGTTGCTGGAAGACTCAGCGATTATCACCACCCTGCTCCTTCACTGCCACTTTTTATTCCCAGCTTTAAATCTATTTTTGTGTTTCAAATATTTTTTCTTTTGGGTCACACCGCCAATTTCAGGGGGCTTCTCCTGGTCTCTGCACCAGGAATTACTCCTGGCAGTGCTCAGGGAACCATATGTATGCCGGATCGACTGTCCGGCTGGAGCAGCTTGCCGTGCAAGGCAAACGCCTCTAGGCTCTGAACTATCGCTCGTGACCCTCAAATTTAACAACTCTAGTGATCTCTGAAGTGCCGGGAATGCAATCAAAATTCTGCTCTTGTCCTTTTCCTAGCCTGATGTCAGTTCACGGCTGTGTTTCCCCGACTTACTGTATCAGGTACTTTCGAACCAGTTCAAGAGGCTCTGAACTCCCTTTGAGCCTTTCTTCCAACTACATCCCCTTGCTCTGCTCTTTGTGGCAAGCCTCAGCCAACCCTTCCCTCTGCTCCGCTAGCTCAGTCCTGCCAGCCAGGCTGAGAACCGCGTCTCAGCTGACCACTCAACTTGCCTTTCCAATTCTCTTCTTTTTTTTGGTCACATCTGACAATACTCAGGGTTCCCACTCCTGGCTCTGTACTCAGGAATCACTCCTGGCGGTATATGGTGAATCTATGGGATGCTGGGATCAAACCCAGGCTGGCACAGGCCGACGCATGCAAGGCACGCCCTACCCACTGAGCTATCGCTCCGGCCCGTCCAACTCTTTTATGTCCCCATAATTTGGATATCAGCCACCCCTTTAAGAAGTATAAGCCATCCCTTTCGGGATCTCTTGACTCTCATAAAGGGACCCAACAGCCATGTTGTTGTGTGTGATTGTGTGTTTCCCAAAGGGCTTAGATCCGGATCACATGTTCCTTCTATTAAAAGCCATTTGTTAAAAGAAATTGAAGCGTGAGGGTCCAAAAGTTGAAACTAAACCAAAATATTAGTGCGTCTAATGACTAAAAAGTCATTTCATTATCTGGTTTGGAATGATGGTAAAGCATTGTAAGAAATCAAAGCATTTTCCTGTAACATTTAATCAGAACTAAAATAATTTTCCTTTCAGAAAGCACGAGGTAGGTTCATCAAAGAATGCTTTTATTTAGAGGTGACTACAAGAGTATGCCACCGCACGGCAAGCCTGGCAAGCTGCTCGTGTCGTATTTGATATGCCAAATACCAGTAACATTTATATTAGGTCATTCCCATGACCTAATATAATGGCTTTGAGCTCTTTATGTTCCTAAAAGCAGCGGATGCCTTTTGGGTTCTACTAGCATGAGACAGGACATATGGAGATATTACTGGTGCCCGCTCTGGCAAATAGATGATGAACGGGGAAGATAGTGATAGTGAGGGAGGGCAGTGGCTGACATTTTGGCTTGAGGAGATCCAATTTAATCCCTGGGAGTAAAAGTCCAAAAGCACCCCAAATGAGGCTCATGGTCCCCCAAATGATCTTATGGTCCCCGGAGTACAGCTGAAGGGACTATGGGCTCTGCCTTTGGAGGCCAGAGAAAAAAGGAAGGGAGAGAAAAATGCAAGAAGAGAAGGGAGAGAGGAAGAAAGAAAACATAGAGGAGTGTGGAGAAAAAAACAATATGTAGGGCACCTGGTCTTGCACCCAGTTGGCCCAGGTTCTCAGCCCAATCCCGCAACATCCCTGACCCCCTGTCAGAGCGTTCCCTGAGCACAGAACCAGGAGTAAGCCCTGAGCACTACTTGGTGTGGCGCCCCAAGCAAGTGAAACAAGGAAAAACAGATGAAGGGACCAGAGAGGTAGTATGGTGGGTAGGGCCGCTTGCCTCGCATGCTGCCCGACTCAGGTTCTATCCTCAGCACCCCATATGGTGCCCTGAGCACTGCCAGGAGTCAGCCCTGAATGTGGCCAGATATGAGTCAACTTCCCACCCCTAAAAAAAGAAGCAGAAGAGGTAGGTGCATCTATTAGGATGGGCCTGCCTGAGCTCAGCCTTGTCACTTCCTAGACAAGCCCATTCAGTTCAGGCACGGTGAGACAGCAAAGGCCAGGACTGGAAATACAAACCCCAAAGAGGCTGGAGCACATTTTCCAAGTGTGCTCATATCCTCTGAGCCTGCCGGAAAGTGATCCCTGAGCACAGAGCCAGGAGCAAGCCCTGAGAAGTTCCAGGTGTGACCTGAAAAAGCACATGAACACAGCAAGAGGGTTCCCTAAGCAGCCAGCGTACAGAAGACCCCAAGCACCGCTGGCTGCAGCCCGCCAGATCAGCTGAGACAGGGGACAGTTCTGAAGTAGTGCCACCCATCACTTGAGTAGTGCCACCCACCACTGGGTAGTGCCACCCACCACTGGAGTAGTGCCACCCACCACTGGAGTAGTGCCACCCACCAGCAGCGACCCAGGACCAGAACTTAGGACCAGCTCTGGGTTCTTGTGATTGGGACACTCGCCTGTGCTCCAGGAAGCCGTCACGCTGAGAGCTTAGGGCCCCTTCAATCATGGAATGGGTGATGTGAGAGGGCTTCTCTTGCAGACATTGGGGGCTGGGGTCTCTGCCGGGGTGGGGAGGGCTATCCAGTACTGCTGGAGTGCTTACAAGCCTCTGGACCCACTAGACTCAGCACGACTCAGCACTTTCTAGACTCAGCACGACTCAGCACTTTACTCTCTCTCTAGTTGAGCTTCACAAAAATGTCTCTGGGTATTTCCAAATGTCCTCTGGGAGACAAAATTGTCTGCTTTTGAGAGCCCACAAATTAGAGGCAGTTATTGGAGCACCCACAGCATCTAAAAGGATTTTTCAGAAGAGAATCCTGTTGTTTTTGTTTGTTTGGGGGCCCCCCGGCAAAACTCAGCGCTACTCCTGACTCTGCACTAGGGATCACTTCTGGCAGGGCTCAGGGACCATACAGCGCCGTGGATCAAAGCTAGAGTCCACCCTGCAAGGCAAACGTCAAGTAGAGCTGCAGGAAGACAGCATCTGTTTCTTGCTCTGCTCTTCTGCAGTCTGTTCCCCGGGTGCATGGGGATATGGTGAGAGCCAGTGGGGCGCTGGGCCCACAGCCTCACACACTGTCCCCCTGAGTCTGTGGAGCTGTCTTTGGGCCCTTCCTCACATTCCCAGCACCAGGGCTCTGGCAGGACTTTGCTTTGCTTTCCGCGAGACACCTGATACTGCTCGATGAACAGTGCAATGTTTGATTTCGACAACTCTATGGTGAGGATTAGTTGGTCGAAAGCTAGAGCCCATGAGTAAAGTGGGAAATGGGATGACTTTGAAGACATTGCCTGAGACACCTGGGTGGGAGATCAAGACACTGCAAATAGGAGAGGAGTGGTAAAAGCCAGGGACGTCTTGAGGCAGCCCAAGGGCTAGAATAAGCTTGGGAAAGGGAATACTTGAAGTTTTTATTTTGGCAGGGAGTGAGGACATACCTGGCAGTGCTTCCTACTCTGTGCTCAGGATTCACTCAAGAGGCTCAAGGGACTACTTGGGGTCCCTGGGGCTTGAACCCAGGTCAGCGCGCACGCAAGGCAAAACCCACTGTGCAAGCTGGCTCAGTGTTCTGTCCCCTGCCCCAGAATTAAGATGTGGCTCCTTAGATTAGAGCAGAGTGAATCGAGTAGAATAAACTTAGAGGATTGGGGCTGGAGTGGATAGTAGAGCAGGGAGGCGTTTGCACCTTCATGCAATCAACCGGGTTCGATCCCCAGTACCCATAGGGTCCCCCAAGCCCCACCAGGAGTAATTCCTGAGTGCGGAGCCAGGAGGGACCCCTGAGCATCACTGGGTGTGACCCAAAGCCAAAAAAGGCATCAGATTGTATCCTCCAAGGAGACTATATATGTGTCTTTGTGAAAATGATGGGATGTGGGAACCAATTGGACTGTGAATGCCAAAATCAGGGTTTATAAGAGGACCAGAGGCGTGGAGTGGTAGTACATTGGGGAGGGTGTTGGTCTTGCTCCAAGCTGACCCAGGTTTGGAGTCTCAGCATCCCATAGGGTTCCCAAGCCCCACCAGGGTAATTCCTGAGTGCAGAGCCAGGAGTAACCCCTCAGAGCATCACTGGGTATGACACAAACAAAACAAAAACAAAAACCGAAACAAACAAACCTTAAAGATTCACATCTATGTTGTGCTTCTGTTTAGAGCATTATTCATAATGACCAGAGCCTACTTGTAATGAAAATGCCCACCCACAGATGATTGAAGCTGGACTCACCACCCCCAGAGACTACCACTCTGCCATTCCCAATGGAGGCTGTGCGTTTGGGGACAACATGGGGTGGAACACTCCAGGTGATCAAATAAAATAAGCCAGAAGTGAAAGGCAGTTACTGATGGTCTAACTCATTTTAGACTATCACTTGATCACTTGACATCCCGTTATTCATCAATTTGCTCGAGCGGGCACCAGAACATTTCCATTTGACCCTATCACGTGCCAGTGTAGCCCAATGGCATCTGGTTGCTACCAGATTTTAGACTATAACTGAAGGAAATGACCTGCCCCCAAAAAAGCCAAGAATATTAGCTACAACTCAATGATTAGCAGAAGTACTGGGCGGTGTGACAGGGCCAGTAGTAGGCACCATGGGTAAAGGGTAGTTTTGGTGGTTGCTCCAGTGGGCACTAAACCCGTGTGGGCTCCTGTGGACAGTGTGTAAGCTTAGCATGCCGCCCAGCGGAGAGCTTCTATGGTACAGAAGCTAGGTAACAACTCTTAACAGTTTATGTGCTGATACGTGTGCATGCTGAAATATTTACTGGTCCACTCTCTGGAAGGTGACCCAGATGGTCTCTCTCACTCCTCACCGCTCTGTTCTCTGTCCACCACTGCCTGCTTGCTGCTTCTCTCTTCTTCCATGGCATTCAGCAAACCCTTGCTGTTGCTCTTCTTCCACTTCGCTCCAGTCCACAAACAGTACACCTGCCCCTTAGCTGTTTCTGTTATCTGATTGGCTACACCCTGTGAGCACTTCTGATTGGAACATTCAATCAAACTGTTTATACAATCGAGGGTGTGGGAGTCATTGTGGAATGACCCATCAGATCACCACACATTGCCCCTTAGCCGTTAAGATGATCTCATGTTCTTATATAAATAAGGTTTGCAGGACAACCAAGCAGATTTCATGATGCAAATTTGCCTGTATCGAATGCTCCCCATCAGCATCCGGGCTCCTCTGTTGACTTTCTTGTCTCTCCTCCCCTCGTTTCCTCTTATCAGGCTTGGCACTGGAGCTCTGCTGAGACCACAGTTCTTCCTACCTGCCTGTTGGTACATAGAAGTGATGCCAAAGCCCCGGAACTCCATCACATTATAAAGCAAATGGCAAGTCAATCCAATGTTTTTGATAGGGGCTGGAGAAAAGTACCAGTGGAAGGCACTGGCCTTGCAAGATTCGATTCCCAGTATTCCATGCAGTGCCCTAAGCCCCACCAGGGAGTGATCCCTGAGCGCAGAGTCAGGAGTGAGCCAGATGTGACCCAAACATAAGAAAAAATTTTAAATAGAATCACGTCTAGACATCATAGCAAAAATGCAAAAACTTCAGATAAAAATTTATAATGGTGAAACCGAAATAAAAACAGAAAGCAGAAATTAATAACTAGGAAAGTACCAGGTTCTAAAATCGAACAATGAACCCCAGCCTTTATTTTATTTTATTGTTTTGCTTTTGCTTTTTGGGTCACACTCAGCATGCTCAGGGGTTACTCCTGGCTCTGCACTCAGGAATTACCCCTGACAGTGGCTTGGGGGACCCTATGGGATGCCGGGGATCGAACCCAGGTCGGCCGCAAAGGCAAATGCCCTCCCCACTGCAATATTGCTCTGGCCCCAGATCCCAGCCTTATTAAAAATACCTTGAAAGAGGGGCCGGGCAATAGCCCAGCGGGTAGGGCGTTACCTTCACGCGGCCTGTGCCGGCTGGGGTTCGATCCCCGGCATCCCATGGTCCTGTGAGTACCGCCAGGAGTTATTCCTGAGTGCAGAGGCAGGAGAAACCCCTGAGTATTGCCGTGTGACCCAAAAAAGCAAAAAAAAAAACTTTTGAAAGAGATTAAAGTGATGATTCACTGATAATTCCATATCGATTTAGCTCATCCATATCGATTTAGCTCATCCATATCGACTTAGCTCATCCATATCGACTTAGCTCATCCATATCGACTTAGCTCATCCATATACACTTAGCTCATCCATATCCACTTAGCTCAGCCATATCGCACTTAGCTCAGCCCTATTGACTTAGCTCATCCATATCGACTTAGGTCATCCATATAGACTTAAGTCATCCATATCGACTTAGGTCATCCATATCGACTTAGCCTCAGTCATATCGACTTAGCTTATCCATATCGACTTAGCTCAGACAAAGGAGAGAGGTGTGTGCCCCTGGTGGTCTAGTGGTTAGGATTCTCGGCGCCTCAAAGGAGAGGAAAGATGAGCACATTTTCAGAAAAAGAATATATGAACGGAGACACTTGGGAAAGAAATTAACTGAGCCTGAATGAAGGGAATTGGACCCAGTAGCTTGGTCAACAGAAAACCTGTAAGCATGAGGCAAGCTAAACTGGTTATAATTTTAAATGTCTTTATCTGAAGTTCATGTATTTGATATGCCAAATACCAGTAAAACTATAGATCTCATTCCGGAATGGATTGAGGCTCTTTATGTTCCTGGAGAAAGCAGATGCCCTTGGGCTCTACTAGCATGAGACACGGGCATATGGAGATGTTACTGGGGCCCGCTCGAGCAAATCGATGATTGAACGGGAAGGCAGTGACAGTGGACAGTGATATATAACAAGTAAGGTGAAAGAAGAAGAAAAACTACAATGGAAGCTGTTTGTCTTTTTGGTTTTGTTTGTGTTTGGGGGCTCACACTTACCTATCTTCAAGGCGCTTATTCCGGCTCTGTGCTTAGGGGATGACTCTCTAGAGGTGCTCAGAGGACTCTAAGGTGCTGGCATAGCTAAGGCGCGCTGCCCTGCCTGCTGCACAACTCTCCGGCCCTGGGGGAGACTTCTTATTTATTTTGGTGCCATGGACGTGCAAGGGCCTTGTGGATGTAGAACAGTGAGCTACATCCCAGCCCAGAGAGAAATTTAGTTTACTTAAGGGCCATACTGTCAATCCTCAGGGCCTCTGCACTTAGGAGTCACTCTGAGGCCCAGAGTCCCATATGGGCTGCCAGGGACTGAACCTCCATCGAGCGCACAAAAGCAAGCACTTTTTACATGCCGTACTATTCTTTGGACCCAGAGAAAAAAGATTTTTTAGCATGCTCATCCCTCATTTCCAATTACAGGGGGCCTCGAAAAGAGTCCTGTATTGTTATTTTTATATTTTGCTACGGTCTCCCCAGAGAGGAATCGAAAAGAGCTATGCTTTGAATATCATGCCTCACTCAAGTGAGAGAAAGAAATCCGGAGTTCTTTTTTTTTTTAATTTTTTTATTTTTACAATTACAAAGATATACAATTAAAAAAGTTCATATTTGGGTTTTGGTCCTACAGTGTAGCAGCACCCATCCCGCCACCAGTGCCCATCTCCCACCACCAACGTCCCGGTTCCCTCCCCCCCCCCAGCCCTCCTCCATGGCAGGTTCTTTATTTCTTCCGAAACTGGAGTTCTGACCTCCGTGGCTATTCCAGAATCAGGACGCTGTCTCATTTGCCAAGGCATCAAAAATGAGATGGGCTGGACATGTAATGACATCTTGAGAATTCACCGCTGGATCTGTGAGCCGCTACTCGACTGGATCCTCCCGGATGCCAAAAGACACCAATGCGGCCGCCCACCTACAGATGGTCGGGGATTTCCTTGTCAAGACCCCTGAAGGAATGGTTTGAGGCTCTTCATATTCGAAATCAACCGTGATGCCATTGGGCTACACTGGCAATGATAGTCCAATGGAAATGTTACCGGGGCGCCCGC
>JAJIBD010035897.1:0-22412 GCA_021461705.1 Cryptotis parvus
GGGCCTCTAGTGTGCAGAGCCTGTGTTGTAACTCTCTCTCTCTCTTTTTACTGGACCTCTAACCTGTAGAGCCCACTTATAACTCTCTCTCTCTTCTCTCTCTCTTGAACAGGGCCTCTGACATGTAGAGCGCGTGTTGAACTCTCTCTCGGACTGGCCTCTAGCCTGCAAGCCCGTGTTCTAACTCCCTCTGTCTTTCTCTCTCTATCGGACTGGGCCTCAAGACTGCAGAGCCTGTATTCTAACTCTCTCTCTCTCTCTCTCACTTTCTCTCTTCGGACTGGTCCTCTAGCCTGCAGAGTCTGTATTCTAATTCTCTCTCTCAGACTGGGCCTCTAGCCTGCAGAGCCCGTATTCTAACTCTCGCTCTCGCTCTCTCTTGGACTGGGCCTCTAGCCTGCAGAGCCCATGTTCTAATTCACTCTCTCTCTCATACTAGGCCTCTAGCTTGCAGATCCATGTTCTAACCTCTCTTTTTCTCTCTCTCTCTCTCTCTTGGACTGGTCCTCTAGCCTACAGAGCCCATGTTCTAACTCTCTCATCTCTCGTACTAGGCCTCTCCTTGCTGATCCATGTTCTAACTCTCTTTTCTCTCTCTTTCTCTCCGGACTGGGTCTCTAGCCTGCAGAGACCGTATTCTAACTCTCTCTCTCTCTCTCTTGGACTGGGCCTCTAGCCTGCATAGCCATGTTCTAACTCTCTCTCTCTCTCTAATGGGCCTCTAGCCTGCAGAGCCTGTGTTCTAATTCTCCTCTCTCTCTCCGACTGGGCCTCTAGCCTGCATATCCCGTGTTCTAACTCTCTCTCTCTCTCAGACTGGGTCTCTATCCTTCAGAGTCTGTGTTCTAACTCTCTTCTCTCTCTCTCTCTCTCTCGGACTGGGCCTCTAGCCTGCAGAGTTGTGTTCTAACTCTTTCTATCTCTCTCTCTCTGACTTGGCCTCTAGCCTGCAGAGTCTGTGATCTAACTCTCTCTCTCTCTCTCTCTCTAGGACTGGGTCTCTAGCCTGCAGAGCCTGTGTTCTAACTCTCTCTCTCTATCTCTCTCTCTTGGACTGGGCCTCTAGGCTGCGGATACAGCGTTCCAACTCTCTCTCCCTCTCTCTTGCACTGGGCCTCTAGCCTACAGAGCCCATGTTTTACTCTCTCTCTGTCTGACTCTCTCTCTCTCTCTCTCTTGGACTGGGCCTCTCTAGCCTGCAGAGCCCATGTTCTAACTCACTCTCTCTCTCATACTAGGCCTCTAGCTTGCAGATCCATGTTCTAACTCTCTTTCTCCTCTCTCTCTTCTCTCTCTTGGACTGGGCCTCTAGCCTACAGAGCCCATGTTCTAACTCTCTCATCTCTCGTACTAGGCCTCTAGCTTGCTGATCCATGTTCTAACTCTCTTTCTCTCTCTCTTTCTCTCTCGGACTGGGTCTCTAGCCTGCAGAGACCGTATTCTAACTCTCTCTCTCTCTCTTGGACTGGGCCTCTAGCCTGCATAGCCATGTTCTAACTCTCTCTCTCTCTAATGGGCCTCCTAGCCTGCAGAGCCTGTGTTCTAATTCTCGCTCTCTCTCTCCGACTGGGCCTCTAGCCTGCATATCCCGTGTTCTAACTCTCTCTCTCTCTCAGACTGGGTCTCTATCCTTCAGAGTCTGTGTTCTAACTCTCTCTCTCTCTCTCTCGGACTGGGCCTCTAGCCTGCAGAGTTGTGTTCTAACTCTTTCTATCTCTCTCTCTCTCTGACTTGGCCTCTAGCCTGCAGAGTCTGTGATCTAACTCTCCCTCTCTCTCTCTCTCTCTCTCTCTAGGACTGGGTCTCTAGCCTGCAGAGCCTGTGTTCCTAATTCTCTCTCTCTATCTCTCTCTCTTGGACTGGGCCTCTAGGCTGCGGATACAGCGTTCCAACTCTCTCTCTCCCCTCTCTTGCACTGGGCCTCCTAGCCTACAGAGCCCATGTTTTACTCTCTCTCTGTCTGACTCTCTCTCTCTCTCTCTCTCTTGGACTGGGCTTATAGCCTGCAGAGCCCGTGTTATAATTCTCTCTCTCTCTCAGACTGGACCGCTAGCCTGCAGAGCCCGTGTTTCTACTTTCTCTCTCTCTCTCGACTAGGCCTCTAGCCTGCAGATCCTGTGTTCTAACTCTCTCTCTTCCCCCCCTCTCTCTCTCTCAGACTGGGCCTCCAGCCTGCAGAGCCCGTGTTATTACTTCTCTCTCTCTCGGACTGGTCTCTAGCCTGCAGAGCCAGTGTTCTAACTCTCTCTCTCTCTCTCTCTCTCTCTCTCTCGGACTAGGCCTCTAGCCTGCAGATCCTTGTGTTCTAACTCTCTCTCTCTCTCTCTCAGACTGGGCCTCCAGCCTGCAGAGCCCGTGTTTATTACTCTCTCTCTCTCTCTCTCGGACTAGGCCTCTAGCCTGCAGATCCTGTGTTCTACTGTGTTCTAACTCTCTATCTCTCTCTCGCACTGGTCTTCTAGCCTGCAGAGCCTTTGTTATAACTCTCTCTCTCACACTGAGCCTCCTAGCCTGCAGAGCCCATGTTCCAACTCTCTCTCTCTCTCTTGAACTGGGCCTCTAGTCTGCAGAGCCCATGTTTAACTCTCCTCTCTCTCTCTCTCTCTCTCTCTCTCTCTTGCACTGGGCTTGTAGCCTACAGAGCCCGTGTTATAAATGTCTCTCTCTCTCTCTCGGACTGGACCTCTAGCCTGCAGAGCCTGTGTTCTAACTCTCTCTCTCTCTCTCTCTCTCTCTCAGACTGGGCCTCTAGCCTGCAGAGCCCGTAGTTATTACTTTCTCTCTCTCTCTCTCTCTCTCTCTCTCGGACTGGTCTCTAGCCTGCATAGCCTGTATTCTAACTCTCTCTTCCCTCGGACTGGGCCTCTAGCCTGCAGATCCTTGTGTTCTACTGTATTCTAACTCTCTATCTCTCTCTCGCACTGGTCTTCTAGCATGCAGAGCCTGTGTTCTAACTCTCTCTCACTCTCTCACACTGGGATCTAGCCTGTAAATCCCATGTTCTAACTCTCTCTCTCTCTCTCTCTCGGACTGGGCCTCTAGCCTGCAGAGCCCGTGTTATTACTTTCTCTCTCTCTCTCGGACTGGTCTCTAGCCTGCAGAGCCTGTGTTCCTAACTCTCTCTCTCTCTCTCTCTCTCTCTCTCTCGGACTAGGCCTCTAGCCTGCAGATCCTGTGTTCTACTGTGTTCTAACTCTCTATCTCTCTCTCGCACTGGTCTTCTAGCCTGCAGAGCCTTTGTTATAACTCTCTCTCTCTCACACTGAGCCTCTAGCCTGCAGAGCCCATGTTCTAACTCTCTCTCTCTCTCTTGGACTGGGCCTCTAGGCTGCAGAGCCAGTGTTCGAACCTCTCTCTCTCTCTTGAACTGGGCCTCTAGTCTGCGAGCCCATCTTTTACTCTCCCTCTCTCTCTCTCTCTCTCTCTTGCACTGGGCTTAGCCTGCAGAGCCCGTGTTATAAATGTCTCTCTCTCTCTCTCGGACTGGACCTCTAGCCTGCAGAGCCTGTGTTCTAACTCTCTCTCACTCTCTCACACTGGGATCTAGCCTGTAAATCCCATGTTCTAACTCTCTCTCTCTGATTGCGGCTTTAGCCTGCTAGCCCGTGTTCAAACTCTCTCTCTCTATCTCTCGCTCTCAGACTGGGCCTCAGGCCTGCAGGAGCATGTGTCCTAACACTCACTCTCTCTCTCTCTCTCTCTCTCTCTCAGACTGGGCCTCAAGCCTGCAGAGCCTGTGTTCTAACTCTTCTCTCTCTCTCTATCTCTCTTGCACTGGTACTCTAGCCTGCAGAGCCCGTGTCCTAACTCTCTCTCTCTCTCTCTCTTGGACTGGGCCTCTAGCCTACAGAGCCCATGTTCTAACTCTCTCTCTCGTCTCTCTCTCTCTCTCTCTCACTGGGCCTCTAGCCTCAGTGCCTGTATTCTAGCTCTCTCTCCGGACTAGGCCTCTAGCCTGCAGCTCCTTTGTTGTAACTTCTTTCTCTCTCTCTCTCTCTCTCTCAGACTGGGCCTCTACCTGCAGAGCCTGTGTTATAACACACTCTCTCTCTCTCTCTATCTTGGACTGGGCTTCTAGCCTGCAGAGCCTGTGTTCTAACTCTCTTACTCTCTCTCTTCGAACTGGGCCTCTAGCCTGCAGTGCCTGTGTTCTACTGTGTTCTAACTCTCTCTCTCTCTCTCTCTCTCTCTCTCTCTCTTTCGGACTGGGCCTCTAGCCTTCAGAGCTTGATTTCTAACTCTCTCTCTCTCTGTTGGACTGGGCCTCTAGCCTGCATAGCCTCTATTCTAACTCTCTCTCTCTCTCTCTCTTTCTCTCTCGGACTGGGCCTCTAGCCTGCAGAGCCTGTTTTGTAACCCTCTCTCTCTCTCGGACTGGGCCTCTAGCCTTCAGAGCCTGTGTTATAACTCTCTCTCTCTCTCTCTCTCTCTCTCTCTCCGACTGGGACTCTAGCCTGCAGAGCCCGTGTTCTAACTCTCTCTCTCTCTCTCTTTCTTGGACTGGTTTCTAACCTACAGAGCCTTCTATCTCTCTGTCTCTGTCTCTTGGACTGGGCCTCTAGCCTGCAGAGCCCATGTTCTAACTCTCTCTCTCTCTCTCTTGGGCTGGGCCTCTAGTCTGCAGAGCCTGTGTTCTAACTCTCTCTCTCATACTAGGCCTCTAGCTTGCAGTTCCCCATATCCTTACTCTCTCTCTCTCTCTCTCTCTCTCTCTCTCTCGGACTGGGCCTCCTAGCCTTCAGATCCCGTGTTCTAACTCTCTCTCTCTCTCTCTCGGACTGGGCCTCTAGTCTACAGAGCCTGTGTTCTAATTCTCTCTCTCTCTTGTACTAGGCCTCTAGCCTGCAGTTTCCATGTCCTAACTCTCTCTCTCTCTCTCTCTCTCTCTCTCTCGGACTGGGCCTCTAGACTGCAGATCCCGTGTTCTTCTCTCTCTCTCTCTCTCTCTCTCTCTCTCTCTCTCGGACTGGGCCTCTAGCCTGAAGATCCTGTGTTCTAACTTTCTGTCTCATTATGGCTGCGTCGACTATTGGTTGGCCCTGGTTTCAGACCCCAGCACTCAGGTTTTGTCCACTAGCCTCTGCCACAGTAAGAATAGCAGCGCTCCCCATAAAGTCATGAAAAGCATCTCATAGGTAGGCAGCTAGTCTTGCACTCCACTCATCCAACCTAGGTTTGATCCCTGGCACCTCATAGGTCTCCTGAGCTGTGCAAGGTGTGATCCTTTAGCACTACAGGAGTGGCTTGGAAGGAAGGAAGGAAGGAAGGAAGGAAGGAATGAAGGGAGGGAGGGAAGGAGGGGAGGGTGATGGAGGGATAGAGGGTGGAAAGATGGAAGATGAAGCAAGAAGGAATGAAGTAGGATACAAGGAAGCGAGGGAAGCAAAGAAGGGTGGAAGACAAGCAAGGGAGGAAGGAGGAAAGGGAGGGAGGGGAAGGAAGGAGGAACAGGAAGGAAGGAAAATGAAGGAAGAGAATGAAGGAAAAGAAAGGAAAAGGAAGAAAGGGAAGAGAGGAAGAAAGGTAGAAGTAAAGAAGAGGCTGGAAGAAGGAAGGAAGGAAGGGAGGAGGAAGGGAAGGAAGGGAAGGAAGGAGGGAAGGATGAAGGGAAGGAAAGGAAGAAAGGAAAAAAGAAAGGAAGGAAAAGGAAGAAGAGTGGAAAGAAGTAAGGGAAAGGAAAGAAGGGTAGAAGGAAGGGAAGGTAGGCAAAGGAAGAAAGGAAGGAGAAAGGAAGGCAGGAGGAAAAGGAAGAAAGGAGGAAAAGGAAGGAGGAAAAGGAAGGAGGAAGGAAAAGGAAGGTGGAGGAATGATGGAAGGTCAAGGAAGGATGTAAGGAAGGAAAAGAAGGAAAAAAGAAGGGAGGGAAGGAAGGAAGGAAGGGCGGAGGGAAGAGTTGAGCAGAGACCATTGTAAGTCCACAGACTGTTACACACAGAATTTTGCCTCATGTCCTTGGTGTGTGGGGAGCTTTTTTCCCTCGTACTGACTATTCATTTGTTTCATAGGATCCACTCCTGGTGGTTCTCACAGGCCTAGAGAGGCCAGGCGTGGGGTCGGGGGCCACCTGTCCCTGAGGTGGAAGCAAGCTGCAGCATCATGCAGTGCCCAGTCCAGGAGCTAGGGTCTCACACGTGCCACCCAGGTCTCTCGGGTCTGGCTCAGCCGCAGAGAATGGCTGTGATCAAAGACTCCATCAAGGTTGTGGAAGCTTCGCACGTCGTCCTAGTTCTGGAAATGCCCAGTAGGACAGCCTCTTGGGGCTGTGGCGGTTTCAACTCTTTTCGGGGTGGAAAACACACTTTGCAGAGGACAGAATATTTCTGCTGTGAGCTGCTGTGTCGGGGAACGCCGCGGGGTCCCCGACAGTGCCGGGAAGCGAAGTTCCCTTCTACCTCCGAGCCGGTGGGAATGGATGAAGACTCAGGAATCGATGCGGTTTTAAAAGGCTTCACTTATCACAGGTTCCAATATACAATCCAAGAGCAGGGAAAACCTCCGGACTCTGGGTTCCCAGCTAGGCCCCAGCCAGGTGTAGGCCAAGATGGCTGCCACCACGTGTTGAGGCCCAACAGAGAATGGAGAGGACAGAGAAGCAAAACAACAAGGGAAGCCGAAATGGCAAAAGGGGGAAAAAGAGAGCCTTCTTTCTTCTTGCAGCTTATTTTATAGCTCGAAATCCGCCCAAGCTCCCCAGCCCAGCCCATTCTGGGCTGGGCTCTCCAGAGATGAAAACAGGAAAATAGCCCTATAGAAATGTAGCAACTTCAGGAGACTATCTGGCTGTTTACAAGGACCCAGAGCTAATTCAAAGCCTCCTAGCAGAGCTGGGAGAAGCTATAAGCTAAATGTAACTTCCCCTGGCAGGAAGGATCAAATGCCCTCAGGTAATTTCTCCCAGCACCTCACCTAATGTCTTGAGCCAAGATCTGCCTGGAATTGCCTTTATAGGGTAGAGAAGGGGTTTCTGAGATGGCATGTCTCTGTACCAAAGACTAATACTAATGCCAGCTAAATATTTCTCCAAGCCTTCACGTGAGTCTCGTCTACTTCACAGTAGCTTTGTATTTTAGTTGCCTTTGAGTTATCAGGGAGCCATGCTTGCTTGCTTGGAGGCAAACAGCATTTCTCTCTGGTCTAATTACTTAGAGATTCAACGTGGCCAGCCAAATATGCTGGTAAGATCTAGCTAGTCCCACGATGATTGTGGTAGCATGAGAGAATATTTATACCAGCCAGTACAGAATACATGGTCAGATAAGACTGCCACATTCAGGCTATCCCCTATCTATCTATGAAGTGACCTGCAGGAGGTAATCCAGGGCAGACAGTGACAGGGAGCTCCATGGTGGCTTCCATGTGACCTCCTTCCGGTGACCTACTGAGCGTTCCCGGAGCTCCATGGCATGGGTGCAGTGGGCCGCAGTGTCCACACCGCCCACGTTTCAGTGCTACACACAGGCCATGAGGTCCAACTGCAGCATGTGGCCTCGTGAACATTGACGTGGAGCCTTTGGACCCTGAAGGGCAGCCCTTAGTGTGAAGGGTCGGTGTGGGTGGAGGTTTGGGGCAACTCTTTGTCACTGGCCCTTGGCTTAGTGGCCGAGAATGAGCTGCCAGCGGCCAAGGGTGAGGGTCCAGTGTGCCTGCAGGCTCTGCAGCCTGTGACTTGGCTGTTCCCGACTCAGCCTGTCGCCCTGGCTCCTAGCCCAGTCTCAGGTGTCTGTTCTTCTCTTGCAGGTTCAAGTCTCCAGGAGCGCTGTTAAACATCAGCATCCTACACACGGCCAGCTTCACTCTGCTGACTGTGGGCTGGATCCTCTACACCTTATCCGTGGGCTTAGCCGAGTGGCGCATCTGGCACCTAAGCAAGCCCCCGGGCCTGGCCTTCGTAGGCATCTGGAGAGTGTGCGTGTACCAAGTGCCCCGCAACGCCACCACGGCCGCCCCGTGCCACAGATACCCGTTCTTCAACAGCTACCTCCCTTCCACGCTTAACAGCATCCAGTACGTGCTGCTGCTGGGCAACGCTCTGGGGCTGCTGGCCAAGCTCTCTCTCACCAGGGCCCTTCGGAACGTGTTCATGGGCATCCCGAACAAGGCGAAGAATGATTTTCTGATGTCGGGCTTCCTAGTGCGTGTCCACGAAGCGTCTGCATGGTCCCTGACGGTCGCCTACACGCATCAGGCCGTGGGAGCGAGGAAGGCATCGACTTCTCCAGGCTGCTTCTCATGCCCATCCGGCCCGCATGGAGGAACTGGGCAGTGCCGTGTCCATAGCGACGCTGGCCGCCGCCTTGATCTTGCTGAGTGGTATATCTTCCCTTTTACACGCCATCCACTGAGGATTTCCGTGCAGCCTTTGCCCAGAGAAGTCTAAAACGACAGCTGGTGCATCTGTGTTCCCTGGGCCCTCTGGGTATGGTCACCACGATGCACTACCAAACACCAGCTACACAGAGGGTCTTGGGGAGGGAGAACCTGCCTGTCTCCTTCTGACACTTCTCTGAGTCTGGGACGAAGGAAGGTTCGCTTCACACACAAAAAATAAATCTAGTTCACCTGTCTCTGGGTCTCGATGGATCTGGGTTTTAATCACTGTTGATGGGGGCTGGAGACGGTGCTTAAGGCTTCTGCCTCATCAGCAGCTGACCCAGCTTGCGCTTCAATTCCCGCTTAGAGCGATCCCTGGGGTGTGTGTGTGTGTGGAGTCAGCCCTGAGCACCGCAGGACCTAACCCGCACCCCTAATAAATGAATGACTGTTGGGTAAGTCATGAAAGCTGTCAACTGAATGTATGAAAATGAATTTCTGGTAGGGAGCGAAGCTGCCTGTCAATGATTTAACACTCACTGTATCACCGTCTTCCCGTAGATCATCGATTTGCTCGAGCGGGCACCAGTAACATCTAATACGTCCCTGTCACATGCGAGATAGCCCAAGGGCATCTGCCCGCTCCAGGAACATAAAGAGCCTCAAACCATTCCACCAAGTCATGGGAATGAGGTCTATCATTGTTACTGGTATTTGGCATGTCAAATACGACAAGGGTAGCTTGCCAGGCTCTGCCGTGCGGGTGGGATTCTCTAGTCACCTCAAAACTCGAAAGCTCGAGTTTTGAGGATGAAATTATAACCCTAAAATTAAAATTGTGATGCTCTAAAAATCACAAAAGAACATAGTTCCAGAAGCAAATAAAAATGTGACTTAAGAGTACTGTTTAGGGGCCGGAGCGATAGCCCAGTGGGTAAGGCATTTGCCTTGCTCGCGGCTGGCCTGTGCCGGCCTGGGTTGGATCCCCGGCATCCCATATGGTCCCCGAGCACCACCAGGAGTGATTCCTGAGTGCAGAGCCAGGAGTAACCCCTGAGCATTGCCAGGTGTGACCCAAAAAAAGCAAAAAAAAAGAGTAGTATTCAGAAAATATTCATGCTTAGCATTAAAAAAAAAGAGTTTAGAAGAGCTAACTGGCACAGTAAAGTCTGAAAACGCCTCTGGTCAGATGTGGATAAATGTCTTACATAAATTTAACCAGAAAACTCTTATTCTCTGACAAAAAGCTGTCTTATTAGAAAGAAAGAATGAAACAGAACAATTACAGTAAGATAATCCTATATATGTTTCTAATGATTTAGCAATTCTGCTATAAAAAGCCAGCCTAGGTTATGCTCAGGCGTATGACATTTCCCTAAATGTGAAAAAATAGAAGAGTATAAGAAACCTCCCCACGTCCGTTGCTGGAAGACTCAGCGATTATCACCACCCTGCTCCTTCACTGCCACTTTTATTCCCGCTTTAAATCTATTTTTGTGTTTCAAATAATTTTTTTTCTTTTTTGGGTCACACCCGGCAATGCTCAGGGGCTTCTCCTGGCTCTGCACTCAGGAATTACTCCTGGCAGTGCTCGGGAACCATATGGGATGCCGGGATCGAACCCGGGCCGGCATGGGCTGGCTGCGTGCAAGGCAAACGCCCTACCCTCTGGGCTATCGCTCTGACCCCTCAAATAATTTTAAAAAACTTATTTATATCTGAAGTGCCGGGGAATGCAATCAAGGTTCTGCTCTTGCTCACTTTTCCTAGCCTGATGTCAGTTCCACGGCTGTGTTGCCGACTTACTGTATCAGGTACTGAACCAGTTCAGAGGCTCTGAACTCCCTTTAAGCCTTTCTTCCAACTACATCCTTGCTCTGCTCTTAGGCAGGCTCAGCCAACCCTTCCCTCTGCTCCGCCAACTCAGTCCTGCCAGCCAGGCTGAGAACCGCGTCTCAAGCTGACCACTCAACTGCCTTTCCAATTCTCTTTTTTTCTTTTTGGGTCACATCTGACAATACTCAGGGATTTCTCCTGGCTCTGTACTCAGGAATCACTCCTGGCGGTGTTTGGTGAACCATATGGGATGCTGGGGATCAAACCCAAGCTGGCACAGGCCGGCCGCATGCAAGGCAAACGCCCTACCCACTGGGCTATCGCTCCGGCCCGTCCAGCTCTTTTATGTCCCCATAATTTGGATATCAGCCACCCCTTTAAGAAGTATAAGCCATCCCTTTAAGGGATCTCTTGACTCTCATAAAGGGACCCAACAGCCCATGTTGTTTGTGTGTGATTGTGTGTTTCCCAAAAGGGCTTAGACTCGGATCACATGTTCCTTCTATTAAAAAGCCATTTGTTAAAAGGAAATTGAAACGTGAGGTCAAAAGTTGAAACTAAACCAAAATATTAGTGCGCCTAATGACTAAAGTCATTTCATTATCTGTTTGGAATGATGGTAAAGCATTGTAAGAAATCAAAGCATTTTCCTGTAACATTTAATCAGAACTAAAATAATTTTCCTTTCAGAAAGCACGAGGTAGGTTCATCAAAGAATGCTTTTATTTAGAGGTGACTACAAGAGTATGCCACCCGCTACGGCAAGCCTGGCAAGCTGCTCGTGTTGTATTTGATATGCCAAATACCAGTAACATTTATATTAGGTCATTCCCATGACCTAATATAATGCTTTTGAGGCTCTTTATGTTCCTAAAGCAAGCGGATGCCTTTGGGTTCTACTAGCATGAGACAGGACATATGGAGATATTACTGGTGCCCGCCCTAGCAAATAGATGATGAACGGGAAGATAGTGATAGTGAGGGAGGGCAGTGGCTGAGATTTGGCTTGTGGAGATCCATTTAATCCCTGGGAGTAAAAGTCCAAAGCACCCCAAATGAGCTCATGGTCCCCCAAATGAGCTTATGGTCCCCGGAGTACAGCTGAAGGGACTGTGAGCTCTGCCTTTGGAGCGAGAGAAAAAAAGGAAGGAGAGAAAAAATGCAAGAAGAGAAGGGAGAGAGGAAGAAAGAAAACATAGAGGAGTGTGGAGATAAAAAACTCAATATGTAGGGCACTTGGTCTTGCACCCAGTTGGCCCAGGTTCTAGCCCAATCCCGCCATCCCAGACCCCTGTCCGAGCGTTCCCTGAGCACAGAACCAGGAGTAAGCCCTGAGCACTACTTGGTGTGACGCCCCAAGCAAGTGAAACAAGGAAAAACAGATGAAGGGACCAGAGAGGTAGTATGGTGGGTAGGACGCTTGCCTCGCATGCTGCCGACTCAGGTTCTATCCTCAGCACCCCATATGGTGCCCTGAGCACTGCCAGGAGTCAGCCCTGAATGTGGCCAGATATGAGTCAACTTCCCACCCCTAAAAAGAAACAGAAGAGGTAGGTGCATCTATTAGGATGAGCCTGCGCCTGAGCTCAGCCTTGTCACTTCCTAGACAAGCCCATTCAGTTCAGGCACGGTGAGACAGCAAAGGCCAGGACTGGAAATACAAACCCCAAAGAGGCTGGAGCACATTTTCCAAGTGTGCTCATATCCTCTGAGCCTGCCGGAAAGTGATCCCTGAGCACAGAGCCAGGAGCAAGCCCTGAGAAGTTCCAGGTGAGACCTGAAAAGCACATGAACACAGCAAGAGGGTTCCCTAAGCAGCCAGCGTACAGAAGACCCCCAAGCACCGCTGGCTGCAGCCCGCCAGATCAGCTGAGACAGGGGACAGTTCTGGAGTAGTGCCACCCATCACTTGAGTAGTGCCACCCACCACTGGAGTAGTGCCACCCACCACTGGAGTAGTGCCACCCACCACTGGAGTAGTGCCACCCACCAGCAGCGACCCAGGACCAGAACTTAGGACCAGCTCTGGGTTCTTGTGATTGGGACACTCGCCTGTGCTCCAGGAAGCTGTCACGCTGAGAGCTTAGGGCCCCTTCAATCATGGAATGGGTGATGTGAGAGGGCTTCTCTGCAGACATTGGGGGCTGGGGTCTCTGCCGGGGTGGGAGGGCTATCCAGTACTGCTGGGTGCTTACAAGCCTCTGGACCCACTAGACTCAGCACGACTCAGCACTTTCTAGACTCAGCACGACTCAGCACTTTACTCTCTCTCTAGTTGAGCTTCACAAAAATGTCTCTGGGTATTTCCAAATGTCCTCTGGGAGACAAAATTGTCTGCTTTTGAGAGCCCACAAATTAGAGGCAGTTATTGGAGCACCCACAGCATCTAAAAAGGATTTTTCAGAAGAGAATCCTGTTGTTTTTGTTTGTTTGGGGGCCACCCCGGCAAAGCTCAGCGCTTACTCCTGACTCTGCACTAGGGATCACTTCTGGCAGGGCTCAGGGACCCCGCACAGGCGCCGTGGATCAAAGCTGAGTCCACCCTGCTAAGGCAAACGTCAAGTAGAGCTGCAGGAAGACAGCATCTGTTTCTTGCTCTGCTCTTCTGCAGTCTGTTCCCCGGGTGCATGGGGGATATGGTGAGGCCAGTGGGGCGCTGGGCCCACAGCACACGCACACTGTCCCCTGAGTCTGTGGAGCTGTCTTTGGGCCCTTCCTCACATTCCCAGCACACAGGGCTCTGGCAGTGACTTTGCTTTGCTTTCCCGCAGACACCTGATACTGTCGATGAACAGTGCAATGTTTGATTTCGACAACTCTATGGTAGGATTAGTTGGTCGAAAAGCTAGAGCCCATGAGAAAAGTGGGAAATGGGATGACTTTGAAGACATTGCCTGAGACCCTGGGTAGGAGATCAAGACACTGCAAATAGGGGAGAGGTGTGGAGCCAGGGGCGTCTTGAGGCAGCCCAACGGGCTAGAATAGGCTTGGGAAAAGGGAATACTTGAAGTTTTTATTTTGGCAGGGTGAGGACATACCTGGCAGTGCTTCCCCTTACTCTGTGCTCAGGATTCACTCAAGAGGCTCAAGGGACTACTTGGGGTCCTGGGGCTTGAACCCAGGTCAGCCGCACGCAAGGCAAAACCCACTGTGCAAGCTGGCTCAGTGTTCTGTATCCCTGCCCCAGAATTAAGATGTGGCTCCTTAGATTAGAAACAGAGTGAATCGGAATTGAATAAACTTAGAGGATTGGGGCTGGAGTGGTAGTAGAGCAGGGAGGGCGTTTGCCCTTCATGCAATCAACCCGGGTTCGATCCCCAGTACCCATAGGGTCCCCCCAAGCCCCACCAGGAGTAATTCCTGAGTGCGGAGCCAGGAGGGACCCCTGAGCATCACTGGGTGTGACCCAAAGCCAAAAAAGGCATGAGATTGTATCCTACCAAGGAGACTATCTATGTGTCTTTGTGAAAATGATGGGATGTGGGAACCAATTGGACTGTGAATGCAAATCAGGGTTTATAAGAGGACCAATCAGAGCGTGGGAGTGGTAGTACATTGGGGAGGGTGTTGGTCTTGCTCCAAGCTGACCCAGGTTTGAGTCTCAGCATCCCATAGGGTTCCCAAAGCCCCACCAGGAGTAATTCCTGAGTGCAGAGCCAGGAGTAACCCCCTGAGCATCACTGGGTATGACACAAAAAAGCAAAAACAAAAACCGAAACAAACAAACCTTTAAAAGATTCACATCTATGTTGTGCTTCTGTTTAGAGCATTATTCATAATGACCAGAGCCTACTTGTAATGAAAATGCCCACCCACAGATGATTGAAGCTGGACTCAACACCCCCAGAGACTACCACTCTGCCATTCCCAATGGAGGCTGTGCGTTTGGGACAACATGCGTGGAACACTCCAGGTGATCAAATAAAATAAGCCAGGAAGTGAAAGACAGTTACTGATGGTCTAACTCATTTTAGACTATCACTTGATCACTTGACATCCCGTTATTCATCAATTTGCTCGAGCGGGCACCAGTAACATTTCCATTTGACCCTATCACGTGCCAGTGTAGCCCAATGGCATCTGGTTGCTACCAGATTTTAGACTATAACTGAAGGAAATGACCTGCCCCCCCAAAAAGCCAAGAATATTAGCTACAACTCAATGATTAGCAGAAGTACTGGGCGGTGTGACAGGGCCAGTAGTAGGCACCATGGGTAAAGGGGTAGTTTTGGTGGTTGCTCCAGTGGGCACTAAACCCGTGTGGGCTCCTGTGGACAGTGTGTAAGCCCAGCATGCCGCCCAGCGGAGAGCTTCTATGGTACAGAAGCTAGGTAACAACTCTTAACAGTTTATGTGCTGATACGTGTGCATGCTGAAATATTTACTGGTCCACTCTCTGGAAGGTGACCCAGATGGCTCTCTCACTCCTCACCGCTCTGTTCTCTGTCCACCACTGCCTGCTTGCTGCTTCTCTCTTCTTCCATGGCACAGCAAACCCTTGCTGTTGCTCTTCTTCCACTCGCTCCAGTCCACAAACAGTACACCTGCCCCTTAGCTGTTTCTGTTATCTGATTGGCTACACCCTGTGAGCACTTCTGATTGGAACATTCAATCAAACTGTTTATACAATCGAGGGTGTGGGAGTCATTGTGGAATGACCCATCAGATCACACATTGCCCCTTAGCCAAGCTGATCTCATGTTCTTATATAAATAAGGTTTGCAGGACAACCAAGCAGATTTCATGATGCAAATTTGCCTGTATCGATGACTCCCATCAGCATCCGGGCTCCTCTGTTGACTTTCTTGTCTCTCCTCCCTCGTTTCCTCTTATCAGGCTTGGCACTGGAGCTCTGCTGAGACCACAGTTCTTCCTACCTGCCTGTTGGTACATAGAAGTGTGATGCCAAAGCCCGGAACTCCATCACATTATAAAGCAATGGCAAGTCAATCCAATGTTTTTGATAGGGGCTGGAGAAACAGTACCGTGTGGAAGGCACTGGCCTTGCAAGATTCGATTCCCAGTATTCCATGCAGTGCCCTAAGCCCCACCAGGAGTGATCCCTGAGCGCAGAGTCAGGAGTGAGCCAGATGTGACCCAAACATAAGAAAAATTTTAAATAGAATCACGTCTAGACATCATAGCAAAAAATGCAAAAACTTCAGATAAAAATTTATAATGGTGAAACCGAAATAAAAACAGAAAGCAGAAATTAATAACTAGGAAATTACCGAGGTTCTAAAAATCGAACAATGAACCCCAGCCTTATTTTATTTTATTGTTTTGCTTTGCTTTTTTGGGTCACACCCAGCATGCTCAGGGGTTACTCCCTGGCTCTGCACTCAGGAATTACTCCTGACTAGTGCTTGGGGACCCTATGGGATGCCGGGGATCGAACCCAGGTCGGCCGCAAGGCAAATGCCCTCCCCACTGCAATATTGCTCTGGCCCCAGATCCCAGCCTTATTAAAATACCTTGAAAGAGGGGCCGGAGCAATAGCCCAGCGGGTAGGGGCGTTTTCCTTGCACGCCTCGGCCTGTGCCGGCTGGGGTTCGATCCCCGGCATCCCATATGGTCCTGTGAGCACCGCCAGGAGTTATTCCTGAGTGCAGAGGCAGGAGAAACCCCTGAGTATTGCCGGTGTGACCCAAAAAAGCAAAAAAAAACTTGAAAGAGATTAAAGTGATGATTCACTGATAATTCCATATCGATTTAGCTCATCCATATTGACTTAGCTCATCCATATCGACTTAGCTCATCCATATCGACTTAGCTCATCCATATCGACTTAGCTCATCCATATCGACTTAGCTCATCCATATCGACTTAGCTCAGCCATATCGACTTAGCTCAGCCATATCGACTTAGCTCATCCATATCGACTTAGGTCATCCATATAGACTTAGGTCATCCATATCGACTTAGGTCATCCATATCGACTTAGCTCAGTCATATCGACTTAGCTTATCCATATCGACTTAGCTCAGTCAAAGGAGAGAAGGTGTGCTCCCTGGTGGTCTAGTGGTTAGGATTCGGCGCTCTCAAAGGAGAGGAAAGATGAGCACATTTTCAGAAAAAGAATATATGAACGGAGACACTTGGGGAAGAAATTAACTGAGCCAGAATGAAGGAATTGGACCCAGTAGCTTGGTCAACAGAAAACTTGTAAGCATGAGGCTAAGTTAAACTGGTTATAATTTTTAAATGTCTTTATTATGAAGTTCATGTATTTGATATGCCAAATACCAGTAACAATTATAGATCTCATTCCGGAATGGATTGAGGCTCTTTATGTTCCTGGAGCAAGCAGATGCCCTTGGGCTCTACTAGCATGAGACAGCGACATATGGAGATGTTACTGGGGCCGCCTCGAGCAAATCGATGATGAACGGGAAGGCAGTGGCAGTGACAGTGATATATAACAAGTAAGGTGAAAGAAGAAAAACTACAATGAAGCTGTTTGTCTTTTTTGGTTTTGTTTTGTTTTGGGGCTCACACTTGGCTATGTTCAAGGCGCTTATTCCTGGCTCTGTGCTTAGGGATGACTCTCTGAGGGGCTCAGAGGAGTCTAAGGTGCTGGCATGAAAGCTAAGGCGCGTGCCCTGCCTGCTGCACAACTCTCCGGCCCTGGGGAGACTTCTTATTTATTTTGGTGCCATGGACGTGCCAAGGGCCTTGTGCATGTGAACACTGAGCTACATCCCAGCCCAGAGAGAAATTTAGTTTACTTAAGGGCCATACCTGTCAATCCTCAGGGCCTCTGCACTTAGGAGTCACTCTTGAGGGGCCCAGAGTACCATATGGGCTGCCAGGGACTGAACCTCCATCGACGGCACGCAAAGCAAGCACTTTACATGCTGTACTATCTCTTTGGACCCAGAGAAAAGATTTTTTTAGCATGCTCATCCCCTCATTCCAATTAAAGGGCCTCGAAAGAGTCCTGTATTGTTATTTTTATATTTTGCTATTCGGGTCTCCCAGAGAGGAATTGAAAGAGCTATGCTTGGAATATCATGCCTCACTCAAGTGAGAGAAGAAATCCGGAGTTCTTTTTTTTTTTAATTTTTTATTTTTACAATTACAAAGATATACAATTAAAAAGTTCATATTTGGGTTTTGGTCATACAGTGTAGCAGCACCCATCCCGCCACCAGTGCCCATCTCCCACCACCAACGCCCCCGGTTCCCTCCCCCCCCCCCCAGCCCTCCTCCATGGCAGGTTCTTTATTTCTTTCCAAGAAATCCGGAGTTCTGACCTCCGTGGCTATTCCAGAATCAGGGACGCTGTCTCATTTGCCAAGGCATCAAAAATCAGATGGGCTGGACATGTAATGCGATTTTGAGACAACCGCTGGACTAGAGCCGTTACCGACTGGATCCCACGGGATGTCAAAAGATCACGTGGCCGCCCACCTACAAGATGGTCAGACTTCCTTGTCAAGACCCTGAAGGAATGGTTTGAGGCTCTTCATATTCCTGAATCAACCAGATGCCATTGGGCTACACTGGCAAGTGATAGGGTCCAATAGATATGTTACTGGCGCCCGCTCGAGCAAATCGATGAATAACGGGATTCAAGTGATCAAGTGATCCTCATCCCCTGCAGAATCAGTGATTAGCCTTAAATTAGGGAAGGGGGTGGGAATGCTACAACCTGCCAGTGTCCAGGGGCTGCTCTCAGCTCTGTGTTCAGCAGTAGCTCCCAGCCCAGGAACTTGTAGATCTGGAGGTTGAACCCTGGCCCCCAGCACGTGAAGCATAACGCAGCCCCGCCCTACGCGGTCTCTCCACTCCATTCAGTTTCAGTGCGACTGACTTTCTATACGCAAATGTTCACGGTCACCCCTTAAAGAGGATGAGGAGAAATGAGAAGACTAGGAAAGTCACAATTGTCATGTTTTGGAGACAGCGAGACTGTGACACCGGAGAGGTGATGGGAGAGTCAGCATGCCACACGGGGCAGCAGGGTGGGCAGCCAGGAGCAAAGGCTATGGCAGCCACCTCCGGGTCTCTTGGGAAGCAGGTTTTCATTTCCTTTCCTGCTCTGAGCTCACGTCAGTGGCCCACCCCAGCTCATTCTTCCAACACCCGAAGCCCTGTAGCTAAGCACTCCTGTCTGCAAGCGCTGAGGCTTCTCCTGAGCAAACCGCAGTGTGTGGTGTTGGAACGGAGCACCAGGCCGGCCGTGCTTTCCGTAGCCGGCACAGTGGCAGCTGCATTTCTGCTGGCTCTGCTATTGTGATCCCTGGCACCACAGCAAGCAAGAAACTCCCAGCAAAACTGTGTGAGCCAGCCCTGGGCATACACAGGATTGGCGGTAAAAAGGAATGGAGAGACGTAGAGTGGGGAAGATGCTCGCCTTGCAGCTCACCTGGGTTTCGCTCCCAGCATGGCAAAGGGTTCTTCAGTTCCACCAGGAGAGACCGGGAGGGCACAGCTAGGACTAAGACCTGAGCATCTCCAGGTGTGGCCCCTCAAACAAAATGAAGCTAAAACCAGCAAACAGAACGCACTCTTCCATCAGTCCTTGATGCGTGCTGGCCCTCACTATCTGCTAACCACCCTCAGGAAGACTGCAATGTCCCCATTCTCTCTGGAGCTCATTCATTTCAAACCACTGACTGAATTAGGAGTTGTTTTGGAAAAACCGGCGTCTGCAGTCATTTCTCCGTGGAATAATACCACAACAGTGGTGCCGGGAGGTTAGCCCAAGATCAGGGCAAAAAGTAGCCATCAGAGGCTGGTGAAAAAGTATGGTGAGCGGGACGTTTGCCTGACATGCCCCCAGATTCGATCCCGGAATCCCTTGTGGTCTTCTGAGCTCACCGGGAGTGATTCCTGAGCACAGAGCAAGGAATCACCCGGGAGCTGCTGGGTAGGGTCCAATCCAAAGTGCTGCTTGCCCACCCCACCCCCAGAACCACCTGGTGTAGCTCTGAGACCTCCAAGCATCTCTGGGACATGACTGTGGTGGTCTGCGCCCCCAGGGCTGGACAGCTCTATGTCCTTGGGCCTTATACTAAACTGCCCTTCCCACTGTGTAATGTCATCAGGAATGGTCCCAAAGACCTCTGAACTCTGCCCCTTGCTCCCCCAAACCCCCCCCAAGAAAGAAAACAAAAAAAAATACCAATGGTTTGGTTGCATCCTTGGAGAGACATGACGTTGTCAGGGCCCATGATACAGGAGTTTGTTTTTTCTTTTGGGTCACAACGGCAATGCTCAGCGGTTGCTCCTGGCTCTGCACTCAGGAATTACTCCTGGGGGTGCTCAGGGGACCCTACGGGATGCTGAGGATGGAACCTGGTTGGCCACTTCGTAAGGAAACGCCTTCCCTGCTCTACTATCACTCTGGCCCTCTGATTGGTCCTCTATAAGCCCTTATTTGCATACCCAGTCTGATTGGTTCCCCACATCCCATCATTTGCATACAAATACATCCGCAGTCTCATTGGTCGGATGCAATCTGATGCATTTTTGGTCCACACCCAGCGATGCTCAGGGGTTGCTCCTGGCTCTACACTCAGGAATTACTCCTGGCGGTGCTTGGGGACCCTGTGGGATGCCAGGGATCGAACGCCAGGTCAGCCACAACAAGGCAAATGTCCTCTGATGGGCTGGTTTCCCCTCACCTCTTCTCACCCACCTTCCTCAGACACCTGTCCCCACTACTGTGCGGCATTTGGTTTCAAATTGGAAAGAAACATTGATTCACCAACCTATCAGACATTAACTGATGTTTAATGATGATCCGAAATGAGAGTCAAGCAGATCCAGGATCAGAAGACAGGGGAAAGAGACGTGTCGTTTCTGGAATCCAAAGCCCATGGCAGGTCACCATCTTCAACAATTATGGACCTCAGTTCCATGATCTGAAGAATGCTTTCGGGCTCCTCCTGTCCCTGGAGCAAGCAGATGCCCTTGGGTTGCACTTGCTTGTGACAGGACTCATGGAGATGTTACTGTGCCCACTCGAGCAAATCGATGAACAAGGGGAAGACAGTGATACAGTGACAGTGAGAGCTCTGCTTGCGAAACGTTCTTCAGAAAGCCTGCTGGTGCATCATTCGTTTCTAAGAGCCCCGACTTGAACTAAATGCACTTTTCTTGAAAAGCCCGCGTCTGCCGTCATCAGTGTTGGCTTTGCAGCCAGCTTGTTGGCGTAAAGCTGTGACGCCACCAAGAGAAGCCCCCCCCAAACAGCAGGGGCAAACCCGCTCATCCACCCGACGAACAAGGCGGAGCCATACTCCCCAGCGGGGTCCATTGGTAGGGGCCCCGGGGCCTCAGAACTTCTGCACGGTGACGTGAGCAATGAAAGACACGGGTGCCAGCGTGGTGATGCCAGCGAAGGCTGCCAGTGCTCCTGCAGTCACCGTGGCGCTTCTGCCCAGAGAGCCCCCTGGACCGGCCCCCCCCAGACCTCAGCCACGTTCCTCCGGAGGAGGGCGCCTTACAAGCCCCAGAGAAGCGGCGAGGCAGGCCACGCACATGAGGGGGTGCGAGCCAGCGGCATTTCAGCCGCAAGGTCCCCCTGCTCAGCGCTTGGCACACGCTGTCCCCGGTGTCCTGCACCACACACACCTCCCACAGCCCCAGCACGTACTTCGCTCTCCAGAAGGCCAGAGGAGAAGGTCAGCCACTGAGGGACGCACAGGGCCACCAGGCAGCCGATCTGGCCCAGGAACACACCGATGATGCCCAGGCTCCTGAGCAGGCACAGTGCCCCGCTCATCTTGCCGGGACCCAGAGCAGATGGCACTCTGGTGCCCACTTGAGGGCAATGGCTCTGGCAGCTGGCCGGGCCCGCCCAGTGGCCACGCCCACGCCCCATCGGACTGTACCTGCTTATTAAGACACCGCCCCATAATTAGGTGAGACAGCCCTATCATTAAAGGGGCCTTGGCAGGTAAGGTGCAGCCTCTCGGGGTGGGGGTTGGGGGGACAGTTTAGGCTCAGGCCGTCCGAGATGACCAGGATGGCTCATGGCCGTCTACTCTCTGAAAGCAACGGTGGCATTGCTGAGGCTTGAGTCCGTGCTGGGGTTTCCCTAGCAGGGAGGCAGTCACGGTCACTGTCAGTGGTGCCCTCCCGGCCCAAGTCTGAGGTCTGGCTGTGTCCCTCCTGGCTCTATCTTCACAGGAAGTTAATGTCACGCAAGAGATTGGGATCGGCTGGAATGACCGGTCCTGGTTCTGTCCTTTCCCCAGATGCTCCTCCAGGGACGCTGGAAGCCCCACGGAAACCTCCGGAGAGGTTTTGAGACACATTCTTTCTTTTTTTTTTTTTACTTTAACTTTCTTTTTTTTTTTTTTTATTTTTTATCTTTTATTTTTTAAATTTTATTACACCACTTTTAGACATACAATTGCAATATGCTCATGCTCGAGTTTTGGTTCTACAGTGTTCCAACACCCATCCCTCCACCCGAACCCATCTCCCATCACCAATGTCCCCACCTCCCTCCCCCTCCCACACCCCAACTACTTGGCGGGTTCTGTATATCTTTTCTCTCCTCTCTATCTCTCCCCTCCGCCTACCTTTCCTACACATCGTAGACTGCAGTGCACTAAAGGACATAACTGTTTCCACTAGTTTGATGGACTGCGTGGTCGCAAGTGGCTGTGCAACTTAGGGGCCTCATGGTCAGCGTCCGGACAGCAAAAATGGCGGCTAATGTGGTGGATGAGTCTCATTCAGCTGCTTCCGGGACCCCCAGAGGTGATGGGCCAACACCCAAAACCCACCTGTCCTCCTGGGGCCCCCATGGTCAGCTGAGCAGGGGAGAGCCGAGTTCCAGCTCCCCAGCTGCGTGAGACACTTTCTTTAGCTTCGCTAATGTTTGCCTGCCACCAAGTCCTCTTCAACACATGACTGGATGAGCAGTGCGGACGGCTGGACAGTCAGTGCTACGAAGGCGTAAACCATTAAGACCAGTAGCAAGGAAACTTAAAGACCTATCATTAGTGCTGATAGCACAGCATAGGAAGGCGTTTGCCTTGCACGTGACCAACCTGGTTCCATTCCAGCATCCCATAGGGTCCCCGAGCCCCACCAGGAGTAATTCCTGAGTGCAGAGCCAGGAGCAACCCCTGAGCATCGCTGGGTGTGGCCCAAAAAAGACATCAGGTTGCCTCTGGCCAATGAGACTGCGGATGATGTGTCTGTATGCAAATGACGGGATTGGGGAACCAATCGGACTGGGTATGCAAATAAGGGTTTATAGAGGACCAATCAGAGGCTGGAATGATAGTAGAACAGAGAGG
>JAJIBD010035901.1:0-12509 GCA_021461705.1 Cryptotis parvus
GATAAAGATATGTCCCAGGTTACCAGCCTTTGAGTGCTGAGCTGGGATTTGAACTGAGAATCCACGTGCTTCATCATTCATTACTTTAACTATTCCTTTGAAAGGGAAAAAATGGGAACCTCCAAACAGGCAGGATTCATACATGCTTCTTATAAGATCTAATTCTCATTACTAAGAAGGCTGTTCTCCATTCAGATTGGGCATGGGTTTTACATATCTTTTGTCTCACAAGATATAAGAACAATTTTCCATTCTCCAGTGAAGACCTTTGAACTGGAAGGACTCCTTAACTTTGTCACGGTCTTATACACATAAGTCCACGTAGAACAAATGCTCCACAAAGATCGAGAACCAAGGACCAAGGACTGGCATTCTCCAGAGACCCTGTCTCTCATTTTCTTCATAATTCCCAGCACCTGGAGCAAGATGAATGTGAACTGTTGAATTGTTGATATTTGAAATGCTACCTAGTTAATGTTCGCAGTATCAGGTGGCTTTAAGTCAAACAAAGCCACCTGATGATTCACCATGTCACTTCCAATGTATTGCCTTCTATCCTTGGTTACTCTCTGTCTGCCTTGAAAGAAAATGTGGAGGGCCAGGAGCGATGGCCCAGCGGGTAGGGCATTTGCCTTTGTATGCGGCCGGCCCATGCCGGCCCGGGTTCTGACCTCCGGCATCCCATATGGTCCCCCCAAGCACCGCCAGGAGTAATTCCTGAGTGCAGAGCCAGGAGAAACCCCTGAGCATTGCCGGGTGTGACCCAAAAAAAAAAAAAAAAAAAAAAAAAAAGAAAGTGTGGGAGGACCCACAGTGGCCTGTGACCCTCTACCCATTTAAATTCCTTGGATAACTCTAGGTGAAGTAATGAATGAGTCTAGGTGAAGTAATGAATCATGGCACCCCAGCCACCAGAGCTGTGGAGGGGAGAAGTTTGACCTAGATGGGCCATTCCCTAGGTTGTATCCTTCCAGCACTGACTGAGACCTCATGGTTTAAGGGGGCAAACTGGCTAGATGTTATTTATTATTATTATTGTCATTATTAACTCATTTGTAATGATCAGGACAAGCTCTCTTACATTTTTTACAAGGGAATCAGGGCCATGTTGTCAATGGCATGGCCTCTGAGGCTATATGTGGTTCTTTATATCACTGTATCACTGTCTTCCCGTATATCATCGATTTGCTCGAGCAGGCACCAGGAACATCTCAATACGTCCTGTCACATGCAAGATAGCCCAAGGGCAGCATTCTGCTCCAGAAACATAAAGAGCCCCAAACCATTCCAGCAGGTCATGGGAATGAGATCTATAATTGTTACTGGTATTTGGCATGTCAAATACGACATGGGTAGCTTGCCAGGCTCTGCAATGCGGGTGGGATACCCCATATAGGGCAACCCAATTTAGAAGCGAAGATTAGAACATCTACTGAGAATTATTAAAACTTCCTTAGTAGTTATATAAAAAATGTGTCATAGGGGCCAGAGAGATAGTACAGTAGGATGCATTCCTTGCACGTGGCTGAGTAGATCCATCCCCTGAGCACCCCCAGGAGTAATTCCTGAGTTTAGAGCCAAGAGTAATCGCTGACCATCACTGGGTATTACTCAGAAGCAAAACAAACAAACAAAACATGTAACAGGAGAGTATGGAGCCAAGACATAAATGAAGGTAGACTTGAAAGGAGGGGAGAGGAAGTGAGGGAGGGAGCAGAGGAAAGAGGGAAAGCAGGGAAGAGACCTATGCCTTAGTAGCTTAAAAGCAAAAACTTAAAAATCTTTCCTTGGGACTGGAGAGATAGTATAGTAGGTAGGTTGCTTGGTTGCTTGCCTTGCATGTGGCTGACCAGGGTTCCTTCCTCCAGTATCTCATATGGTGCCTCCACTTGCTAGGGAGTAATTCCTGGAGTGCAGAGCCAGAAGTGAGCCCTGAGCACACCTGGCTGAGGCCTAAAAACATCCTCTTCCTCTTCTTCTTTTGGACCACACTCAACTGTGCTGAGGGCTTACTACTGGCCTCGAACTCAGGAATTACTCCTGGAGGTGCTTGGGGATCATATGGGAGGCCAAGGATCAAACCTGGATTGGCTATATGCAAAGCAAACACCCTACCTGCTGTACTATTGCTCCAGCCCCAATTTTCTACTTCTTGATTCAAATTTTGTAATTTGTATTTTGATACATTGTCATCCTTCTGTGGACATTTTAATATAAAGTTATTATTCTTTACATTATTTTAGTCACTTTGGTTCTATAGTTATAGTTCCTTTATATATATGTGTGTGTATACTTAAGTGTGTATATATATATATACTTAAGTATATGTATATATACTTAAGTAGATATTGTATTTATACTTAATTAGGCTTATGAGACTTTATACTTAAAACTTATCAAAAACAATTTAAATTTATCTCTTAAAGGTTCTTATTTCTTTTTTCTACTTCATTACTTTCTTTTTTTGTATCTATTATTTTTCTTCTACTTTTCTTAAATATCTTTTAGGTCTTAGTTGCATATTGGGTACATGTGTTTTTACCATTTGTTTTTAACAATAAAATAATTGAAGTTGCAAATTATCTTTTGAATAAAGATTACTATATCCTGTGAGTTTTCATGTAAAGTCTTTCTATTTCTTAGTTGTGTTGTAGTTTCTGTTTTGATTTCCTCTTGCTCCGATATTTCTCTCTACTAGCCTTTTCTGGCCAATTCTTATTTGCTCTTTAGCCTTCAGTGTCAATGCCACGCCTCTGTCTTCTTGACACCCTGATGCCCAAATTCAGTGAGGGCTTCATGTCGTAAACATTATAGAATTTATTCCTTTCTTCCCTAATATCATGATTATTTGTGTGACTATTCACTCGCCTTTTTAGGGGAGAATATTTGGGCCACATTAGCTACTGTTTGCTCTGTACGAGCTCGGGGCCACTCCTGGTGGTGCTTGGGGGACATATGTGATGCGTGGATAGAACTGGTGTTTTCTGTGTGTACAGCAGGAGCCTTATCTATCTATCTATCTATCTATCTATCTATCTATCTATCTATCTATCTGTCTGTCTGTCTGTCTGTCTGTCTGTCTGTCTGTCTGTCTGTCTGTCTGTCTGTCTGTCTGTCTGTCTGTCTGTCTGTCTGTCTGTCTGCCCGTCTGTCCTTCTGTCCGTCTGTCTGTCTGCCTGCCTGCCTGCCTGACTGACTGACTGACTGTCTGTCTGTCTAGACCAGAGCCTTGACACTGTACTCTCTCTCCAGCCTCCTCTCTCACTTCTACAACACACTGTAAGCCCCACAATGCAAGACTGCATTGATCTTTTCACCGTTTAATGAGTGAGTCACTAAAATTATTATTAGGGAGAATGTGAAAAAATACTACAACCCTTAAGATGGGGATACCAAAAAGAGTATCTTGGTAATATTTAAAGATGTATTGTTAATTATGCATTTACCCTTTGATCCAATAACCTGAAGATACACTGGGAGGAAAATGCTACCAGGCAGGTGGAGGGGAGGGAGGGTTGTGTGTAGAGTAATGACTCAGGGACCACAGTGCCCACCTTACACATGTTGGCCTGAGTTTGGTTTGTGGTGCCACTCACACACACAAACCCTCTCCAGGATGCCCTGCTGTTTGCCTTGCAGCTCTGTTGTCAATGATTCCTGATGTCTTCAGTAATTTTGGCTCTATACTCAGGGATCACTCTGGGCAGGCTTCTGGGACTATATGAAGTGCCAGGAGTTGAACCAAGGTTTGCCATGTGCAAAGCAAGCGCCCTACCCACTGTACTCTTCTCTGCCACGTGCAAAGCAAGCACCCTACCCACTGTACTCTCTCTCTGCCACGTGCAAAGCAAGCGCCCTACCCACTGTACTCTCTCTGCCATGTGCAAAGCAAGCACCCTACCCACTGTACTTAAAAAACCCCCAAAAAAAACAACCCCACTCTCTCTGCCATGTGCAAAGCAAGCACCCTACCCACTGTACTCTGTCTCTGCAAAGCAAGCACGGCAAGCACCCTACCCACTGTACTCTGTCTCTGGTTCCTACAGATCCTTCCAGTTGTCAATATAAAACTTTAGCTCCTGAATGGAACAAGAGGGTGTCATGCTGAGCGAAGTGGGCCATAAGGAAAGAGATAACTGAGTATGATCTCCCTCATATGGGGCATAAAGTATATAATCAGGGAGCACAGAACTTGAGGCTGACTTCTAGTAACAGGACGTTACAGTGGGTGGAGGAACAGATCAGCAATACCAGAGAAGCCAGTAGACAGAACCAGCATGGGCAAATGTTTTCTTCACCAAGGATGTTCTCTGAGCTGCCTGCCACTGTGGACAACTGGCCTGGTTCCCCCTGAGTCCCTCTGTGGAGCTTTGAAGATTTGGCTTTCAGAATTAGGGCCCACTTAATTCCACTTAGGGCCCCAAGTAAAAGTCTTTCCCTAGATTCCAGTCGCCCTTATTGAGGTTTGCTCCAGGGTAATCAGATTCTGGAATATGAGCTTCCTACTAAGAGGATGAGCACCTTTCCCCAAAGAAAGATGTTTGTGGCAGAAAAGCAAAGGGAAGCAGAAGGGCCTGTATGAGATGGCGGGGCGGGACACGGAACAGCCCTCTTGCCCAGCTCTGCCTAGGCTCAGGCCCAGGAGCAGCAACACCAGCAGCTAGAAGCATCTGACATTCTCAAGAGGCTACAAAAGCAGTTTCTACTGGGGTGGGACGTGACCCAAAGAAGAGGAGCTCAAACCTGGGCCTTGCTGGGCCGGAGAGCTGACTGATGTATTTACCTGGAGAGCAAGGCGGTTTAGGCAACAGCAAAGCAAGTTTATTGTTATTTTGGTTTTGGGTCACACCAGGCTTTTGTTCAGGGGTTACTCCTGGCTCTGTCTCAGGAATTAATCTTGGAGGGCTCAGGAGACTGTATGGGATGGGATAAGCCTAGGCTGACTAAGCAAGGCAAGTATCCCTGCTTCTGTACAGTCTCTCCAGCCTTATTGGGGGCTCTTATTGTGTCTCTGGGCTGTTTACTTGGGAAGTTTCTGCTTTCTCTAGATTAGCCAATTTAGGGGAATGAGTGAGCAGGAGGCGTGTAGCCAGTTCTGGGATGGGAGTGCATTGTATATAAAGTGCTCTGAGCCGAGCCTGAGAAGGGAGTGAGGTGTATAAAAGGTCTTTTCAGTCCATCCCGGGGAGGCGAGCAGGGGCCAATTCTAGGAATTGTGCTGGCGCAATGTGTAGAGTGACTTGCTCCCAGGAAGGGCATGGTGGGGCCAGTTCAAGGAACTGGGTGACAGCTGACGGATAGAGTCAGAGTATTCTGGGCAAAGCTGATTGAGCAGGACTCAGCATGTCAGGTCTTTTGAGATAGCGGCATCAAGCGAGGCCTCTCCTCTGATGGGGTTTCTGCTGCTTCCGTGTCTCCAAGTACTGCCACAGGTGGACCTGGGCCACTTGCACTGCAGCACCAGGCTGAAGCTGAGCTGTGAGGCCCCAGGGCTGGAGTCTAGGACTGGCAGAAAGGCCCCCGGGTGGCACTTGTGGAGCATGGGAAAACCTGCTGGGGTTGAGGTAGTGATTCTGCTCTGGGACTGAGCAGTGCTCCTGCTCTGAGCTGAGATAGTGCTCGCTCTGCAGAGGCTCTAGCAGTGCTCCTGCTCTGGGAGCTGAGGGAGTGCTCCTGCTCCGGGGCTGAGAGAGTGCTCCTGCTCCAGGGCTGAGATAGTGCTCATGCTCTGGGACTGAGCAGTGCTCCTGCTCTGGAGCTGAGATAGTGCTCCTGCTCTGGAGCTGAGAGAGTGCTCCTGCTCTGGAGCTGAGGTAGTGCTCCTGATCCAGAGCTGAGAGAGTGCTCCTGCTCCAGGACTGAGATAGTGCTCCTGCTCTGGAGCTGAGGCAGTGCTCCTACAGAGGGCTCCTTAGGTACATGCTTGTTGCAGTGCTGTGTGGCCTCTACCATGGTGTGTGTGTGGCCTCTACCGTGGAGTGTGTGTGGTGGGAGATGCTTTGTCTCCTGGCCTTGCTGGCCAACAACCCCCTGCCCCCATTGCCTCTGCATGGACAAGGGCTCCTATGACTCAAATCCAATCCCATTCGGTCCCTGCTTATGCCAGCGTGGTGGAGGCACCTCAGAGTCCAGACAGAGGGGCTGCCTGAGCCAGGCTCTGAGCTGTGCAGTGTCGAGGGCATGGTTGAGGGCTGGTCAAGCCCCCCCCTGGGAGCCCGCTCTAATGCAGACACCACCCCAGCCCCTGTCCTGGTGGCCAGCTCTCAGGCCCTCCAGCTGCCTCAGTCCTCTATGCTGACCCTCACCCACTTCACCCATTGCTTTCCTACCACAGGGCCCATTTCTGCCGCTCTTGGCCTCTGACTTTCCCTTTGTCATCTTCTAAGGCTTCCTGTACCTGATCTCTCCTTTAGGAGTGTTTCCTGCCTTCCCATCAGGAGCCAGTTAAATACAGGTATAGAGATAGTAGAGTGAGTAGGGCATTTGCCTTGCATGCGGCTGGCCGAGCTTGATCCCTAGCACCCCATAGGACC
Source organism: Cryptotis parvus (assembly GCA_021461705.1). NCBI lineage: Eukaryota > Metazoa > Chordata > Mammalia > Eulipotyphla > Soricidae > Cryptotis > Cryptotis parvus. Next base: position 6,534 of record JAJIBD010035901.1, read on the forward strand.
TCTGGAGCCCCACCAGAAGTGATCCTTGAGTGCAGAGCCAGGAGTAAGCCCTGTGCACCAAAGTGTGGCCCCCAAACCAAACCAAACCAAACCAAACCAAACCAAACCAAAATTCCTGAACCTGGGTTGGGTGCATGCAAGGCAAGCTCTGTACCCTCTAGCACATCCAGCCCCACTTTGTCTTCTTAAAGTAGTTTATTACTTTGGAGAAATACTTTTTGTTGTGCTGGTTCCAGGGATCAAAGCCAGGACCTCACACACACAAGGCAAGCAGTCTACTGCCGGGCCATATCCCTGGTCTGGGAAGGACTTTTATAAATGGAGGTAAAATACATCACTTGTATCACTTGTATCACTTGTCTTCCTGTTGTTCATCGATTTGCTCGAGCAGACACCAGTAACATCTCCATATGTCCTGTCACATGCTAGTGTAGTCCAAGGGCATCTGCTCACTCCAGGAACATGAAGAGCCTCAAACCATTCCATCAGGTCATGGGAATGAGGTCTATAATTGTTACTGGTATTTGGCATATCAAATATGACACAAGTAGCTTGTCAGGCTCTGCTATGTGGGTGGGGTACTCTTGCAGTCGCCTCTCATCTCATGCATTTATTGATGAACCACGTGGCTGCAAAGCGGCTGTGTGAGCCGGGCTTGTGATCAACCCTGATTGAACTGGGGAGTCCAGTATGAGGGCTGCCATTTTCCACATCCGGACTCCCCAGGTCAGAGGTCCACCCAGCAGAAGAGCTGATCACAAGCCCGGCTCATCAGAGAGAAGTCTTTTTCAAAATACATAATTAATATTATATTAGTTTCCATTGAACAGCATAAGAATATCATTTTTGTATATATCAGGAACTTAACACAATAACTTTGACCACCTTAAATAGCTATAAGTCATTTGTGCGGGAGGGGAACACCCAGCAATTTTCAGGGGGCTACTTTTGGTTCTGCATTCAGGAATCACCTCCTGGTGGTACTTGGAGAACCAAATGGGATGTTGGGGATTGAACCCAGGTAGGCCACGTGTGTGGCAGGTGCCCTACCACTGTCCTATCACTCTGGCTAAAAGTCATTTTTTAATGATTAAAACTTTGGGGATCTACTCTCAGAAGGAGCTGCCTTGGCTGGACAGGCACCTTGCACCTCCCTCCTCCCCGCTCGCCTCTCCCCACAGCTCTGCCTCCATTGGAAGACATTCCAGTTTTCTGGAAGTTGCCAGGAATAGGCTCCAGCTTCCAGCCTTCACCCTGGCTGGTCTGTCTGCCCACTATGTCTTCTCCGAAATGTTCTCCTGTGCTACTTCTCACCTTTCATAAGAGTCTGCGAAGGTTCATTCTCTCAGTCAAGCCTACCTGGGCATCCTCACCTGCAAAACCATTTCCATCTCTGTTCCCAACTTTCCAACATTGTAAACACCCTCATGTGTTTTACACATGGAACGGATGGCTTTGTTATTATGCAGTTTCTGGGTCAGGCATTTTGGTTGAAGTGAAATTGCTTGATTTAAAGGGGCAATACAAAAGGTAGGGCACTTACCTTGCATGTGGCTGACCCTGGTTCCATCCCTGGCACCACATATGGTCTCCTGAGCACAGAGCAAGGAATGAGCCCTGAGCACCTTTGGGTGTGACCCAACTCCTCCCTCCCCCAAAGGGGTGAATATAAAAAATTCCTATGGAACGCCAGTTTGTTCTTTGTTTAAGCATATGGCAGTTTTCCTTCATTGTCCATCTTCATCTTTTATGCCCATTTACTCAGCAAAATGTATTCTTTTGTGTTGTTTTTCTAATTAGAAATAACACTGAACCTCTTTTTTCCATTTTTTTCTTTTTCTCTTTTTTATTTTATTCTTAAAATAAAAATAATTATTTTTAGTAGCCTCTCATCTCATGCATTTATTGATGAACCACATGGCTGCAAAGCAGCTGCGTGAGCCGGGCTTGTGATCAACTCTTCTGCTGGGTGAAGAGTCCTAATACCGGACTCCCCAGTTGTCATTGTGAGATGAGCAATGTGAGATGTGAGATGGAGGCTCACAGACATGGGGCAGAGCTGCTACTTGCTCTCCCTGTGCCCAGCTGCTCACGAGACGCCCAGGAGGGACGGCGGGGTTCTAGCCCTGGCCCGCCACCCCAGCAGAGCCTTGCAACAAGCCAGACGACCCCCCACTCCATGAGGGCCTCCATTTTCCACATCCAGACTTCTCTCTCATCAGAACTCCACCCAGCAGACCAGCCTATTATAGCCCGACTCGCGCGGGCCGCAAGTGGCCATGCGGTTCATCAATAAATGCTGGACTTAGAGATGACTACAAGAGTATGCTACCTGCACAACAGAGCCTGGCAAGCTACCCGTGTTGTATTTGATATGCCAAATACCAGTAACAATTATAGACCTCATTCCGGAATGGATTGAGGCTCTTTATGTTCCTGGAGCAAGCAGATGCCCTTGGGCTCTACTAGCATGAGACAGGACATGGAGATGTTACTGGTGCCCGCTCGAAACAAATCGATGATGAACGGGAAGACAGTGACAGTGATACAGTGATTTTATTTTTTCCTTCTTACTAAACCTCTTTACTTGGGAGGACATATGCAGCAATGTTCAGGGGGCTACTCTTAGATCTATGCTCCGCAGTCACTCCTGGCAGTGCTCAGGGGACCATATGGGGGCTAGGGATTAAACATGTTACTTGCAAAGTGAGTACCTTAATTTCCATACTCTCTTGAGCTCTGAACATTTTTATTTTTATTAAATCACTGTGAGATACACTTTTACAAAGTTGTTTATACTTGTGTTTCAGTCATACCGTGTTCCAACACCCCTCCCTCCACCAGGGCACATTTCCTACCACCAATGTCCCTCCTGCCACTTCACTTGTATCACTTGTCTTCCTGTTGTTCATCGATTTGCTCGAGCAGGCACCAGTAACATCTCCATATGTCCTGTCACATGCTAATGTAGCCCAAGGGCATCTGCTTGCTCCAGGAACATGAAGAGCCTCAAATCATTCCTTCAGGTCATAGGAATGAGTTCTATAATTGTTAATGGTTTTTGGCATATCAAATATGACACGGATAGCTTGCCAGGCTCTGCCATGCGGGTGGGATACTCTTGTAGTAGCCTCTCATCTCATGCATTTATTGATGAACGGGGAAAGATCAGCTTTTCTGCTGGGTGGAACTCTGATGAGCTGTGGAGTCGGATGTTGAAAATGATGGCCCTCATGGTATGGAGGTTCCTCTGGCTTCTTGCGAGGCTCTGCTGGGATGGCGGGCCAGGACTAGAACCCACCTTCCCTCCCGGGCACCTCATGATCAGCTGAGCCACAAGGAGAGCCAGTAGCAGCTCTGCCCCGTGGATCTGAGTCTCTGGATCAGGCATACCTGGGCTTGAAATAGACTGCTGTGGGGTGGAACTCTGACGAGCAGGTGAATTTAATTTCTGCTCTGGCGAGCAGGTGAATTTAATTTCTAGGTTCTTTGCCTGTTTTCCTTCTGAACTATTGGAACTTTTATAAATTTCTGTTTTCAAGAGTTTTTGTATATTGTGTATCTACTGAGCCAAGTAAGATGTAAGTACAGTATAGGTGTGTGTGTGTGTGTGTGTATGTTTCTGTATGTCTGTGTGTGTCTCTGTGTGTGTCTGTGTATGTGTGTCTTTGTGTGTCTCTGTGTATGTGTGTCTGTGTGTTGGGAGGTCCTCGCTTCCTTGCTACTGTTTCTTTTGTAGGTGTCATAGCTCCTGCCTGTGGTTTGGGAGGTGGGTGACTGCACCGAGACATTCAAAAAGCAGATTCTTGTCGAGGGTGGACAGGCACAGCTGAGCCAAGCCTCAGCCCATAGACAGGCATCCTGACTGCAGTTCAGGTGACAGTCAAGGGAAGGCCCTGGCTGGTGGACAGTGACTAGCTGACAGGCACATGTGGCTTTTCAGCTCAAGGCCTCAGCACACATGTAGGTGGCCACAGTAGTTGGGACTGGCCTCAGGATCACTGGTGTGGTAAGGGCAGTGTGGTAGCAGGGGCTGTCTCTGGCTCTGGCTTCCTTCTATCCCTTCTCTCCCTTTTTTTGTAAGGGAGTTAGTTTCACAAAACTCAGACGAGCGCCGCTCAGAGGCCGGATCTGGAATTTATTACAGAAGCTGGCGACTGCGAGTGGACGGCACCCCAAAGAACTCACGGCCCCACAGTCAGGGGCGAGTTTATAAAGGGAAAAATCCCATCCGAGTCAGACAGTGGACACAAGGGGTAAGGGACTGAGGGAACTGTGGTCAGCAAAGCAAGTTACAGAAGCAAGATAAGCTAGTTAATGGTTTGACTGGCTTGGGTCAAAGGGACCCATTGGGGTGGTGATTCCGAGATCTTATCAGTGTGGTACTGGGTTGCACCTGACTCTTGGAGCAGTAGTGGGAGTCTCCTAATTGCTGATGGCTGGGAGGGGAGTTAACATGGAGTCCCTGGGACCCCAGCTCACCTCTTCCCGTAAGCACTTCTTGTAGTGGTGCAGAGTCTCCCCTCTCGCTGACAGGCTGGGAGGAGAGTTAACATGGAGCCCCTGAGCCTCCAATTCACCTCCTCCCCATAAGCACTCCTGTGCTGCAGAGGCCTCTTCAGGGTCACACCTCATCACCCGTCTTCTCTCTCCCAGCCTGGTGACCCAATTCCTCCCTCCGGTGGCTGAGGAGCTGGTTTTCTCTGTTCTCTTTTCAATCTACACTTAAGGCTCCAACTCTGTTTCAGGCGTCCTCAGGACCATCCCTTTTGATTTTCAAGAGCATATTCTTCTCTCCCGCAAATCAAAGGCTTTTGCCTTTCAAAACTGTGGTTTCTGATGTGGGCTCAGGCAGAGTCTCTGGGAAGTTAAAAAAAACAATGACATCTGAATGCATTGGCTCTTTCTTTCTCTTTTATAACCTGCTCTCAAAGCGAGAATTCTCCTGCAGGTGAAGCAGAACCTTGATTGACACGAGGAAGTGGGAAAGAATAAGAGCAAAATTGCTCTGTTGAGATATTTTTCTTGTTGATTATGTGCTTCTTTCTGTTAGGGTGTCTTTTAACTTTACTTGTGGAGCCTTCCATTGTGCTGGGAGGTCAGTGTTTTATGTAGTCAAATCTGATTGCCTTTTCTATTTTTCTCCTAATGCCTTTATGGGATCTTGTTTTTTTTTACCAGTTTTTAAAATCACGGCTGCTTGGTACATGTGTCTCATGTGAGAAAGAGCTTGAATTTGTAGTTTTCAAGTTGGAGAGCCTGTGTCCTAATACTGTGCAGGAAATAGTCTTCTCTTTCTTTTGTTTCTCCTGCTAGATCTGAAATGCTCTACTTGTGGTTTTGCTGGGAGGCTCTTTCTTCCTTCGTAAGGATTTTCAATTCTGGTTTAAGAATTCCCCCTCTTTTTTTTTTTATTCATTGTGATTTCTTTCTTAGGAGGAACTGAGCAAAAGGGGGAGACTTGCCCTAATGGGACAATTTCTCTGTGGGAGGATACATCAGCACTGGAGCCGGGTGAGTGATCACACAACAGCAGATTACACTCAACAGCACTTAACTACAAATGGCCCAAGTCGTGAATTTTCTGTGATATATATTTAACTTTGAATAAATCTCCAAGCATTTTGGGTGCATATTCTATTCTTATATACTTTCTCTGTATTTGTTTCCCCCATTCAGTTTAAATAACACCGAGGATCAGCTTGTCAAATGCCATGAAAAGAAAAAATAAACAAAGGCAAACCCCAACTTTGATATGTGCATTGAGAGTGCATTAAATTTGTAGGTTACTCTGGGGAGAATTGACATCTTTACAAGATTGAGTCCCTCCTATCACAGGACACAACATATCTCTCCATTTATTCAAATCTCTGTTTATGTTCTTCAGTAAAGTTTTATCACCTTATTCTCAGCAGCTTGTTCCTAGATAAACGAGAACTTCAGGTGCTGTTGTGAACGGAATGAGAAGTGGGTGCA